>WYDI02012673.1:0-27231 GCA_009867235.2 Psittacus erithacus
GTCTTTTCTAAAGAGCTTGTGACTGTCCATTCGAACACTCCAGTCATAGGAGCCATCCCATGATGTTTCTGTGATGCTTATTATATCATACCCCTGTAGATGTGCACACATCTCCCATTGCTTTTGTTTGTTTCCCATGCTACGGGCATTTGTATAGAGGCATCTGAGCCTAGCTCCAAATGACGCTGGCTCATTGGCTGGAGCAAGTGGAATATCTCTGCCTTGGTCGGAGCATTTATGATAGGTGCTGGCAACTGACTGGGCGTGTTGAGATGGAATGATGCCCCGCTCCCCTAACACATCTAGTTTAAAGCATCCTTGACCAGCCTGGCAAGCCACCTACCAAAACCACGCTTCCCCTTCTTTGTCAGACCAGCTCCACCAGCCCCTAGTATACCTGGCCTACTCAATTGTGTCTTGTGTTCAAGATACCCATACCACTGGCTGGGGGTATCATAACGTTATATCTGTTATCATAATCTTATATCTGGTTTTGTTTGTTTCTTTGGTTTTTAACCCTCATTTTATCTGCCATTGTAATTCTTTAGCTGTTTTAAAGCAATGGTCTAATTAAAGGACTTGGGAGTTAACAATAGAAATTATCTATAAAACTGGGTGTATCTGCCAGCTGCTAGCAGAATAGACATCTCAAATCCAATGTCAGCACTAGTCACTCTGGCTCAAGGCTCAGAGTCCACCAAGAATTGGCCCCATTCCCAAGATGGTAAGCCATATTTCTCTGCTCACAGACATTATGTCCCCTGGTCCTGATGTTGAGGCTTTCATGGAGCCAGCCCAGCAGCCTCTGCCTGTGATGCTTAAATTCTGGCACAGGGCACAGCTTCTAGGTTTACCCAGTCCTATGCTGAGCAGGCAGATGGGGGGAACAGCTTGGGTTTTACCACCATCCAAGGGAGCAGGGGTATCCCAGATGTCATTTGGAGAAAACAGTAGGCAAATGACTTTCAGGAAGAAAATGTGGTTTTTGAGTCAATGAGCCATTTAATCTGTAAAGCCCTCTGACACTGTATTATCTCTATGGGGAAATGGAGGTTCAGATAAGTTAAGTGGTTGCTTGAAAGGTCATGCAGTAAATCACTCTAAAACTAGGATTAAGCTCTGTGTTTCTTGCTAGCTGGCTCTTCTCCACTGGAAAATGTCAGCTTGAAGAGCAAGTTTCAATGGAATGCATACATGCTTATATCACTTTTACACTGAAAAACTGAGTTGTCCAGATCTAGTTGCCTGCCTCATGTCTCCAAGTACTCCATCTGTGGGGACACTGGCAGCAGACTCTGCACAAAGCCTTGCATGCATTGTGGCTAAATTTCCAAGGAAAAATATTCCTCCTTGATTGTTTTATACCTTCCAACATCTTGGAATAAGTCTTGTAGAAAACTGAGACAAAAGGGAACTCCATATAATGGTTTGGGTTTGTAGGGACCTTAAAGACGGCCTTGTTCCAGCCCCCCTACCACAGGCAGGGACACTTTTCACTATACCTGTTTTCTCCAAGCCCCATCCAACCTGGCCTTGAACACTGCCAGGGATGGGGCAGCCACAGCTTCTCTGGACAACCTGTGCCAGGAGCTCACCACCCTCATAGGGAAGAACATCTTCCTAATAACACATCTAAATCTACCCTCATCCTCTCCAGCAACACTTCTTGCAGGCAACCAAGCAGCAGATGTGGAGTCCAGAGTAAGATAAAGCACCTCCTAATCCTCAAATGAAGAATCCCACTCATGTGCCAGAGATCTTGCCCAGGAAGCCTTCCTGCACACACTCTGGGGCACTGGAAAGATGATGCCTGGGCAGTACATGGGAGTAACCATGATATTGAGGAAGGCAAAAGCACCAACTCTAGGCATCTCCTCTGTTCAGGTACAAGCTGAAGCAGGAATAGTGTGCATGAAAACACCTTAGAGCCAACAATGACTGTGCCTGTCTATACTAGGAAAATTAACACAGCCTCATAGACTGTGCCTAGCCAATGCCAGGCTTCAAGGCTTCAAAGGAAGGGAAAACAGTCTAATACACAAGAAATTAGACGCAGCTCAGACTGATTCCTCTCTAAAGCTGGCCACTGGAAACACCGAGGCATTACATTTAATATCTAAACTCACAACTCTTGCAGGCATGTTGCTGGGCTGCCAGAGGAGATGATAGAGAAGAAACCTGACACATAAAAGGCTACCACTGCTATTCAGTTTCTTGAGATTCTGTGTTTGCACCCCAGCCAGAGAATTACCAATGCTCAAAGCAGTGCATTGCAAGAGAGGGATCATGACATTCCCATTTTATTTTTCAATGTATTTCAAAGAGAATCCCAAAACATTAGAAAAATTAGAAATGGTCAAGAGGAAGAGAGCAACTGCTCAATTAATCTGAAGCCAAGAAATATGGTCACAATTCTTTCTTTGCCTTGGATGAACCAAGGAGCTGTATCTTCAAGGACAATAGGAAAACAGGGCAATGAAAGGAAATGACACACTGGTATCATTTGAGATGTGCTTCAGACCTGTGCTTTGACAGCACAGAAGCTGGTGGCTCAGCAGCACAACACCCCTGAGCAAAACTGCTGTGGATCTTCGTCCTTCCCAGTGCAAGGAAGTGCCGCTGTACAGAAAGGGAGCCCTCCAGGAACATCCCTGTGCTGAGCCCCTTTCTGCTCAGGGAACCTCCTATGCAGGGAAGCAGCCCCATGTGAAGCAAATGGTGGGAAGGGACAACTCCCCTAGGGGCTGTTCTCAGAGAAGAGTGCTTTCCTTACTGCAGGAGCTGTTACCCCATGCAGGCTTTTTAAAGAGTCTTTACATTGCCTTACTAGCATGCTTTGCCTGGTTGATGCAGATGGAAGTGATTCTGGTGACATGGACACATTAGCATTTAATGTCAAGCTAATTACTGACAAACCTTTCATATTCATAGGTGTATTTTAAAGACATGCATTGAGTGATGAGACAAGAAAGCAGAAGAGATGAACCAGAAGGAAGTGAAAGGAATATGTGTGATCAAACATATATGCAAGAAAATTAAAAATCAGAAGTTGCTATGCCTTTCCTTTCTGTTTTGTAATCCAGGGTTTGAGGTTGGGGATGTTTTTTTATCATTTAAAAAATGGGATTTTCAAATAAACTGTTCTGAAGCCCAAAATTGTGCATGCTTCATACATAGCCTTGGGGGGGGGATGGGGGGAAGTTATTTTAAGTGAGGAAAATTGCCTAAAAATCCTTGTGCTTCATAGAAATGTTGTGCCTACTTGTTCACCTTTCTGTTTTATTTCACTTGTGGTAATCCTAATTTTAACTGAAAGCATGGTAATCCTCCTACATATAGGAATCTTCTGAAAGAAGATTATAGCGTGTTGGAGACAAATCTTAAGATACATCTTTTGTCAGTGACATAAATGAGAAATAAATATTTTTGATTTTTATACACAGCATAATTATGGCTCTTCACAGATTCTTTTTGATTCAAGAACAATTAAACTCTGGGGATGGGAGCACAGAGCGGCATTAGCCCAGACTTCAGAAAGTGTCAAGGAGGGACTGGAGCATTGCCAAGCCCTGTGGCTGGACAGAGGCCTGTTGCAGCCTCATCCCTCCTTCCCACATCCCCTCCTTACCCTCAGGATGTGCTGCCAACTTTCAGCAGCCTGCCTCCTCCTCAGGGAAATCAGCCCCCCAAGTCCATAGCAAAGTGACTAAAACTGGAAGCACGTACAAGCTCTAAAACCATCTTCCTGCTTGCAAGTGTCATGTGCAGATCTTGTTATAATGCAGGAGCTAAACAATATCACAACATGTCCAGAATAAAGCGCTTTGAATAGCCTAGATGCATTGTAATATGGGAAGCTAATATCTTGTAATCTTTAAATTACTTCTGTAATTGCTACCAGTCTCAATTGGCTACAGTAATATCCTTGCCTTCTCTTAAACACTTTGACTTGAGCAAGGTCAGTGCTTTTCCATACCCGCAATAAGACAGGGTTTTGCACTGCAGCTCTCTTAATCAAGTAGTTGCAATTTGCAACCAAAAATACAGCTTTTGACTCAATATGAATGTGGATGCAGCTCCGCTGCAGCACGGCAGTTTAAGCTGCAGTGCCATGCTGGCCATAGTATCTATGCAGGGAAGCAGGAATTTGGATTTGGAAGTTTCAAGGATTCCAGCTGTGAGCTGCTCCAGCAACTAAAGAAACTTCTAGCATACTTTCCCCAGTATTTCTTCTTTCTGTCTTTAATACATTTCTGTTATGTTTTAATTCATGTGTGAGCCACGTAGATTAAAGCCGGTTCGAGTAGTGCATATGAGCATCCCAACTGGAAAGCAAGGGTAATGGATGGGAGGATGGGGAGGATTGCTGCTCCTGGAACATAGATATCAGGTGGAAGGTCTTCCCTGTGAGGGTGGTGAGGCACTGGCTAAAGTTGCCCAGAGAAGCTGTGGCTGCTCCATCCCTGCAGTGGTCAAGGCCAGGCTGGACGGGGCTTGGAGAAACCTGGTCATTGGAAGGTGTCCCTGCCCATGGCAGGGGGCTTGGAACTAGATGGTCTTTAAAGTCCCTTCCAACCCAAACCACTCTGTGATTCTATGATACATGGGGCTGGCCAGTCCAGGGAATACCAGGAGCTTCTCCCAAGGAGACCCTAGGGTGAAGGCTCAATGCAGCCCACATCCTGAGCTTGCCCCATCTCCAGGTTTGGGTATGGACCCTGGGAATTGCTGTTGGACAGAAGGGATCTGTAATGTGCCTTAAGTGCTTGGGGATGGGAAACAGCACAGGAAACACCTGCATGGCAGAGAAACCCTTCAAACCCTTTAACTTCTTCAACAGGTATAACCTGCATACCCTGCCAGCTCTCTTCCTCTTGCCGGTGTAGGATATACAGAATGTTGTTCTTCACCCTACAAGGTAAATCACATAAAAACACGTTATTGCCAATCTTTGCAGCTTTGACTCATGCGGGGATGGAGAGTGATTATACTCAGACGTCCTTGAGCTATATCCTGAGACATGAAGCCGTACACAAGTTATCCTCCCTTACGCTGAAAGTTCCTGAAATGAAAAGTTGGATAACCTCAAAAGTGAAACTGTCACCAGATTTGGAGAGCAAGAATCAAGCTTTGCTTAGGAGATCACTGCCAGGGTGACAGATAATGCCTTTCTTGGTGATGCAATGTTCATGTGCAAAGTAACAGGAAAGGAATTTAAAAGGAATAGAAACAATACATAAGTTTTCACAAATTGCCAGACATACCCTTTTAATTCAAAACTCTAAATCAAGAATTCCCAAATTCTGACAGTCTTCATGGACAGAAGGTAAATGTAATTCCTTAATTATGTCTATCTCAGGAAGCAAAAATTGTAAAATCTAAAATAGGAAAGTAGAACAAGATACTTGCAGAGCCAAGGAGTTATCAGTACAATTTAGAACAAAACCATGCAAGTTATACTTTACAAGCTTATTAATGTTATAATGAATAAATAAACAAAAAAAAGCCTAGAATATATAGCTTTAAACATTACATTTTTTAGACCAGTTCTGAAATTCTCAAAACAGCATCAAACTCTTCTGCTCAGTGCAGTGGTTCGTGCTCACGGTACTCATGCTTCATTGAATAGCTTAATTCATCACCAACAATTCATCAAGGCCTTTAAATTTATCATAATTTTGTAAGTCTTTAAAAATCGGTGTTAATCAGAGAACCTTCTCAGCCTTCCAGAACTCCCTTTAGTGGAAAGGAACATTGCTGCTGTAACTCAGCATCATTGCCAGAATGTAGTGGACACGTCTTCCTACATTAGGATTTGTGGAGGAAGTATTTGCAGCTTTGTTTTCCCTGTAGATCAGAATATTCTTAGTTACTGTTTCCATTAAAAAAAAAAAAAAGACAAAAAAAGAAAACCCCACCAAAAAAACCCTCCAAAGAACCAAACAAAAAACACAGACAGAAAAATCCTAAACCTTTATTGAAATCCTACTTTCTGTTTTTCAGTGAGTAAAACTACTTACTCTGCACACTCCATTTTAAAAACAAATGTCATCTTTGGTCATTCGTGTTTGTGCCCACGGGTTTCCACTAAAGCATTTTATCCTAGGTGTATATGGAGCTGCTGCTGTTTTAACCTAATAATTATCATATAAAATGCTTTCTGATGACAAACAGCAGTATAAAGGCACCTTCCATATGGGAGCTCACCTCCAAGAGAAAGCAGCAATGAACACTTCCAAGGATAGCTCCTTTGGACAGTTTGTTATCCATCACCTATGGAGCTGGTTTCTGCACTCCTGCACACTGTGCTGCTGCTGATGGGCACTTGAGGAGTCCCAACATAACTAAAACAACCAACCATTTTTAAAAACAAAATCCCCTGCATCTAAGGATCTAACATCTCAGAACTAACATCCTTCTGATGCAAGTGTTGGTCACGCTCCCTCTCACTGTGCCAGGTAGGGAAGTGGAGCTGTGCTGCCAGCCCAGGGTGATGCTAGTGGCACCAGGGGGTCCTTCCTCCCAGGACAACACTTCATCCCTGCCATGGCTGAACTACCTCTGCCCCCATCCCTCTGAGCACCAGCTGCGACTCGATGCTTGCTGCCATCTGCAAAGCACAGTAAGGGAAATATTTCCAAAACAAGATGCATTCTCTTGCTGCTGCCACCCAAAACACACACTGTTCTCATGGGACCAGCAGAGGGAGACAGTCTGGGAGGAAGGGGAGGGACGCTGGCGGTCATAATCCCTGCAGTTATGCCAGTGTGCTTCTGCCAAGTTACTGGAAAAAAAGGCTTCACAGAAAGCTCAGATTTTTGTCAAAATAATACTTCTTGGGTTACATGATGATCTTTCAATTAATTTCCTAGTGATTAAGTGGATTCTAATGCTTATTACTATTGTTTTAAAGTGGGTGTTATTCTGATTTAAATTCTCTCTTGCTTTCACCCAGTTTGACTCTGAAATTCAACAGGCAGGTGTGGTAGCACTGAGGCAGTCTCTCAGGGTCTGTCTAGAGAATCCAACCATCAACTTTATTCTCTCTAAGGAGATGTGCTATCCAATAGTGACCTCATCTTAGAAGGGTTCTACCTTGTTCAGAGAGCAGATAATATCCTTCATGCTTATTCTCTCAGTTTGCATCCTGTGCCATCATAGGAAGCTCCAGGACCACGAAAACAATTTAAGGAATCCTGAAAAGCCTTGGATTGTGTCTTAAAAGACAAACCTCCAGCTTCATCACAACTTAGCAGAACACACTGAATAGCAGCAGCGCCACAGTCTTGCCGGTGCCTGACCTTTGATCCTGACCCAAAGACTCAACTTCCCAGCTTGGCCCCAGACTAGCTGCATCCCTGAGGACCAGTCTGGAGAAACAGGGCTGCGGGACAGCCCATCTGTACCACTGCTAAACCTTGCCTTTGCTCAAGACCAAGCCTTGCAGTAGGAAGTCACAAGAGAAACACCGGGGTGAAAATCTAAACAGTATAAGAGCAAGTGCAGTGGATTCTCTTACTGAACCTATATCTTGGTGTGATCACAAGGGAATAATAGTAAGACAAAGATGAAAGACCATATCGGTGAAATTTCAAATACATTTGCAATTCAAGAGAGGTTTCAAGTCCTTTCTAAAGGATTTATTAAATGAATCAATTAGGCAGAGACAGAACAGGGAAGTACTTCTGTGCATATTGGCATTTTATGTTTTATATGCTCAGTCATAGCTTAGTAATTATCACCATTTAATATTTATTTAATGCACATGTTATGCTGCTTCAGTGAGGAGTTTTTAGAATACAACTTCCTTTTCTCCTTTGCCTCCAGCTACTTCACTCGTAAGCTCATAAAATTCAGACAATGTACAGAAACAGAAAAAGATTCTTTTAAATAAGCAGTGTTGCCACTGTGCCTCATAAGGGAGTGGCTGTTGCTGAAATGCACAGCTTCCCACTTCATAGAATCATAGAATCCCAGAATGGCATGAGTTGGAAGGGACCTTAAAAAAGCTCATCTATTTCCAACCCCCTGCCATAGGTAGGGACACATTTCACTAGACCAGACTGCTCCAAGCCCCGTCCAACCTGGCATTGAATGCTGCCGGGGATGGGGCAGCCACAGCTTCCCTGAGCAACCTGTGCCAGTGCCTCACCACCCTCACAGGGAAGAACTTCTTCCTTACATCTAATTGAAATCTACTCTCTGTCAATTTAAAGCCATTCTACCCCTCTATGCCTCTCCAGCTTTCTTCTTGGCCTCTTTAGGTAATGGAAGGCTGCTCTAAGGTTTTTTCATTCCCTACTTATTAGCTCCTGAAACCAGATGCACTTCCAAGCACCCTGACCTTTGCTGTGGAAAGAGCTGCTCCTTGTCTTCAAAGACTGATAGCCATGGCATAGACAGACAGGAATGGGATCTGTGACCTGGGCTGGCCACTTCATCTCCTCCATCCCAAATAGCTGACATGCTGAGGCTTTGAACAGCAAAGGACTCTGAACTTTGCTGCCTAGAAGTGAAGGGCTTTGTCATTTGAAGGACATAGGTTTATAACAATAGATTTGTATGGTTTCAGCTGATAGTTCAATGAAGTACCAGCATGGCTTTGCTCTGGCCATGCCTTTGACCCTCTACCACTGCCTCTTTCATAATACCTCCCTCTGGGACATGGGCCAGTTAGCCAGAGCTGGAGACTGGCAAAGCAAAGTGAAACTGCACAGCTGCAGCACCAACAGATGATCTTTAATGTCAGCTCACTTAAGTAACTGCTGCATTTTCTGAGAAAAAGTCTATGAAGCCACTATTTGCCTTTGAAATCTAACATTTCACTAGCAAGAGATCTGTAACTGCCTCCCAATCTACACACTTCAAGAAACAACAAAAAAACCAAAACAGATGAGTTTGGCTTTCCAGCTTCTCTCTGTATCTCTTTGTCCATGTTTGCTACATATTGAATTGATAAACATCCAGGAAAAAATATGAATAATGGATATGTGAAAAAGCAACAATTTTGTTCAAAACCATTTCCTTCAAAATACATTGACCTAAGAACACTCCTGTGAGCATCAGCTTAACTGAAATTTTAGCTCCTTACTCAAAGGTACAATTGGCTTAGCCATCCAAGTATCACCAAAATCAAAATGTTTTTTTAAAAGTACTTAAAATCCTAGAATGGTTTGGGCTGGAAGGGACCTTAAAGACCTCCCAGTTCCACTCCCTGCCATGAGCAGGGACACATGCCGGTAGACCAGGTTGCTCAAAACCCCATCCAAACTTCTTTTTTATTACGGACTGTCAATAAAGTATCAGCAAAATAGCCAAAGAAAGTCCAAACCCTAGGAATCTGACTCCTGAGAACAGGAAAACAATCAATTCCTATTTCTCAGCTATAGTACTTCAGTAAAGAAAAAAGCAAAAACAAAGAAAAAAAACCAAACACAAAACCCCAAAAAGCACTAAATTACTGCCTGTTAACAGGACACACTGAAGACAGTATGCACTTTGCAAAATTATCATGTGAAAGCCGAAGCACAGCGTTTGCTGAAGAAAGTGACTTTTCCTTTTGTTTCTTGATTGTTCTCATTTACAGTGGTGGCAGATAAGATAGCCTGTAGCACCAGCCTGGCACTAACAGCAGCATTTGCACAGGAACAGTACAATTCCCACTAACCACCAACTAGTTTACTTGTCCTTTGTGGTGGCCTCCTACAAAATGCTTTTGTCCTTGAAGTACCAGGGTTCAGAAAACCCTCATGTTAAAATGGATGTCTCCAGGCAGGCTTGAGCCCCCTGTCTCTTTGCTAGTGGGAGCACCAGGGTGCTGCAGCTCAGAAACACTGCACTACAAACCAGGACAAAGCTGGGCAAGGGGCACAGGGTGAATGGGTTCCCACTGCAGTGGTGAACAACTATGGATAGTAGCTGGGGCCCGGGTGGCACACAAAGGACCACACCTGGGACTGCACTTCCATGTGCAAGAAGTTGTTGCATAAAGGAGAACAAATTAAATCTCTGGTCAAATTAATCTCTGCATCCTCTGGGAAATGACAGGGTGACATAAGATTGAGTGGAAGCAAAGACAATTTATGCTGCATTTTAGCAATAATGCTAGGGCTGGTGGAGTGCTGAGCAGGCTGGCCAAGGAAGCAGCAAAATCCTCATCATCTGTTTTCTGCAAGGGGTTAGTTTGTTTTATGTTGGGTTTTGTTTGTTCATTTGTTTGTGTAGATTAGACTAATATCAGCCAGAGGGGCTCAGCTGCACAAGCACACTTCTACAGCTTAATAAGTTACCAGAGACATCAAATAAGAACTTTCCATGAGTCCTTTCCTAGCCTTTGGCAGCCTGAGCTAATTAAGTGGATCTTAATCATTCAGTTGGGCTAAGCTAAGTTACATGGTTTTGTTCATCTAAGGGCCCATGACACATGCCTGAACTTCTACTGTTATCAAGCACGGTAACCTGACCTTAGTATCTTCACTGTTGAGCGTCAATCAGTGTAAAGGCATGACGCAGACTATCCAGCCTTGATCCCTTCCAGCCACACATTTCTGTGACAAAGGGAGGATGTACCATGAGAAGCCTACAACACATGCATGTGCAGCTGGTGAACACCACTGGTACCCCACCGCAGTTACTTGTCCCTGTGGCCTTAGAAGAACCATCTGTAAGAACATTTTGTCTTTCCACATCAAGGAAGTAAGTGACAGAAACCACATCTGACGATGGATCCCACTAGGAAACACTGCATTCATCTACCAGTGGCAGAAATAGTAGCACTGACTTGATGCCTGCCTTTCCCAAAACCTTTGTATTTTGGGTGAAAAGTCAAATTAGATCATAGAACGTTTTGGGTTTGAAGAGACCTTAAAGACCACCTAGTTCCAGCCCCCCTGTCACAGGCAGTGAGACTTTCCGCTAGACCAGGTTGCTCCAAGCCCCATCCAACCTGGCCTTGAACACTGCCAGGGATGGAGCAGCCACAGCTTCTCTGGGCAACCTGTGCCAGGGCCTCAACGGCCTCGTAGTAAAGAATTTTTTCCTTATACATAATCTAAATCTCTCCTCTGTCAGTTTAAATCCATTCTCCCTTGTTTTATCCCTACAGGCACTTGTCAAAAGCCCCTCTCCAGCTTTCTTGTTGGCCTTTTTAGGCACTGGAAGCTGCTCTAAGTTCTCTCTGGAGCCTTCTCTTCTCCAGGCTGAATAACCCCAGCTCTCTAAGCCAGATGGTGTCTTGTTCCATCTTTAATATTTTGCCTAATTAACATCAGACTATTTTCCATCTCTGTTTCCCCCTCAACCCCTTCGGAACTTCAGTTTCAGCCACTTTGTGCATCATTTTATTTCAGTTATATTAGCACTGTTTTGTACCATTCTGGAAATACTGGCAAGAAGTTGTTTTTAAGCAAAAAGTAATGGGAATTCAACAAATGAGACATAGTTATTGCACCTTTCCTAGAATTGAAATATGCTACTGATGTCTTTTCAGTACGTATTAAAGTGAGAATAGAGTGGGAGAAGAAAAATGGAAAGATATAAAAAGGATATTATGAGAGAAGAATGCAACCATCTAGTCATACTGCCTCACATTTAAGATCTCTTAGCTATTATATCTGAAGTTAAATATAGTTAAATTAAAACATGCAAAACTAAAATGACTGAGAACACCTCAGTTGAAATAAATAATAAGAGACAGTATTTTGATGGGTACCCAAGTGAGACAATAAAGAATATCCAAAGCACCACATTACCAAAGAATGTTAAAATTTATAATGGAGTACATATACACATGGGAGCCCTAAGGGCAGATTAATACAACACACAGATGCAGTTAGAGGGGTGACAAAATAGGACCACATGGATGTCATCCATTTAATAGCTCTGTGCCTCTGCTTTTTCTGGTGTTCTCCATTGCAGCTTCACTGCCCCACGCAACCCAGAGACTTCATGTCAGGAATCCTACCCTGAAATAAGGGAACCTCATGGGAAATGTCCCCGCTTTGCTCCTCAGACAGCCAGGCTGCAGCTCTCCTCTGGAAAATTTCTCCTAAATAACCTGTTTTCTGCTGTGCAATAGCAACTGCCTCCTCACCTTCTTTTCCAACAAGCAATCTTGGTGTTTGGGACGTGAATTCTAAGGGTCTTCCTTTCTAGTGGAAAACAACACACTGAAATCCATTTACTGCACCACAGGTCTAGTAGCATCATTACTAACATACATTTCTTCTGTACAAGACAGCATTCAAAAATTACATGGGGATAAGCTCTAACATAACTGCAATTACAAACATTACATTTATTCTCTTTTATAAGCAGCTTTAAAGAGAATACTTTGGGCTGATTCATTTATTTAATTTCCATTTAATTTTAAAAATATTTTTTTTTGTCCTAATCTAATGATACTATGACATAAGGTCCAGATTATCAGATGCTCAAGTCTCACAGGTACTTAACTACATGTAATACCCTTTCTTCACAGGCTTGTTTTTGGAACTGCATTCAAAAATTTAAACTGCAGTTTAAACCACAAACGAAACATTTTAGGGTTTGAAAAAACATTCAACTAGCATAAAATAAAGGAAAACTGCCTGGTCTTGAAAGCCCTGTATTCTCAAGGCTAGATCTAAAATTAATTTAATTCTCCATAGCAGTCAGCAAAACCACAGTAATATCTGCTATTCTTAACTGGTTTGCAATGTTCATCTTCTTAACAAATGGCATTGAGAATTGTTGGAGCAAAAAAGGGAGTATTGAGTCCTGGTCTGCCTAGGTACTGCAGGGGGCAGAGGGCCCCTTCTTCTCAGCTGACCCACAGCACAAAGGTTCAGGCAAGAGCCAAACTGGGTCATTAAACCACATAATTCTTGGTGGTGTTGAACTTCTATTCAATAGAAATTGCAAATACTTCCTCAGTCAATGGTAATCTCCATACAGGCAACTCCAGAGAAGCCTTACACGCTACTGACCTCTTGTATTTATGCATGCCCACCAGGGCTTGGTGCTGTTTTGAATAAGCCAGGAAATCATAGAAAAGTTTGGGTTGGAAAGGACCTTAGATCATCTAGTTCCAACCCCCCTGCCATGGGCAGGAATTTCTCACACTAGACCATGTCACCCAAAGTTCTGTCCAACCTGGCCTCGAACACTGCCAGGGGTGGGACATTCACCACTTCTTTGGGCAACCCATTCCAGTGCCTCACCACCCTCACAGTAAAGAATTTCTTTCTTCTATCTAACCTCAACTTCCCCTGTTTAAGTTAAATCAATTAATGCAATATCCAGCCTGACACTGAGCTGTGCAGCAGCATGATAAATATAGGAAAGAAAGAGTGTGTGTGTGCGAGGGAAATCTAAATATCATGCCTGGAAAAGTTACAAGGTTGCCATGGAAATGGGTAACTCTTGAAACTCCTCTGTCCATCCTAGCACGGTTCTCTGAGTACTAACACGTGCTTTGTTATTTGGGGCTATTTTTTGACTTTTATAGATGAATAATGGATCACCAAAAGTGAGAGGAATCATAGAATAGTTTGGGTTGGAAGAGACCTTAAAGATCCAGGTCCATATCCTTCTTATGCTGGGGGGCCCTAGAGCTGGACACAGTACTCCAGGGGAGTCTCACCAGAGTGAAGTCTTCAAGGTAAAGAAATCAGCATCTTCTACAAACTCTGTGGAGCAATTACTTCTATTTAAATGTATAGCTAGCCTCAGGCTACATTTCTGCACATTGCAAAAGTTAATCAGTGGTATCTGTATCTCTGGTATCACAAATACACTTTCTGAGCCAGATTCCCACACCACCACCGCCCCGCACACTGTGCTGTGGGCCACAATCATCCCCTCAGCCAGAGAAAAGCGCTTGTCTACAGCTCTGTGGTTTTCTGTGGGTTCAGGATGAGTCTGTGCTGTCAATAACAATGCAAATCAATCTCACATGATGTCTCCAGCTTTTCTTCATGACTGTGTTTTTCCTGTTCTGTGCTCCCTGGCTGTGAGTGCTTCAGGAGACTGATGTCTGGAAAATTTGATGACAAAGCAAAACCATTATTCCTTCTTTAGAAATGCATAAAGCTTAGAAAAACAAAGTGAAACTCAGCAGAAAAATAACCAGAACTTGAAAAGATAGTTTAGGAACAAGCCTAATGCCACCCACCCTGGTGTCTTTTATCAGAAGAGGTATGTAGGGTCTCCCCCTCTTCCCCTGTGAGCATGCCCAGCTTCTCACTCATAAAACCAGAAATCTGTAGAGACATTTCCTATGGAAGCCACAGAAAATCGTAAGTTTCTCAGGCTACTCTGAAGTTCAACCTGTATTTTCTTCAGCAGTGCTTGCAGGAATTGCTAAGGACAGCATTTCCAAACTCACATGCCTAAGTTTAGGTTACAAATATTGTTCTCCAGTATCTGAACTGGCTGATGCTTAAAGATGCAACTTTGAAACAATAAAATCACAGAATGGTTTGAGTTGGAAGAGACCTTAAAGATCATCTAGTTCCAACCCCCTCCCATGGGCAGAGAACCTTCCACTAGACCAGATTGCTCAAAGCCTCATACAACCTGTCCTTGAAATTTTCAGATGATAATGAAGAGCTGTTTAAGAACAGGGTCAAAAGCACTTTAGCGCCCAGAAGAGTCTCTCAGCCATGAAACCATCCCTGCATTCTGGATTAGCAGTGAAGAGAATAGAAATATAAAAATAAACAGAAAGCCAGGAATTCTGAGGAATTTTCACAAAAGAAGATATACCTGAAAAACCTCTGCCAGAAGAGATAATACCAAGTGTTTGTTTTTAAAAGCTCATTAGGGATCTTCAAAACTATATTCATAAATACACTGCCAGTAACAGCACAATTGTAAGACAAAAGCCATGCATGTGCTCAGAGCAGTTAGCAGACTACTTATCCTTTCCTACAGTTAACAAAAAAGTTGCTAAGCAGCACCTATGAAAATAAAGTACTTTCAAACAGTTAGGAAATTAAAAAAAATAAATAAATAAAAAAGGAATGGGTGGGAAATCTGAAAAAGAAAAATGAGTCTATCACCATTTTAAAAGGATGAGAGAAATTACCTAGAAAATGTAGTTTCTTGTTTATCTAAGCAAAATTGATTCAAGCAATAAAAAGGCTAAAAATGTAGCTAAATAATTATTTTGAGTAACACAATGACTGAGGGTTAACATTAGCTTGTGGTAACTAATTACAGTAGAAAAAATCTAACAAATTTATAACAAATGCATAACAAGGTTATGCATTTTGGTGATAGATGAACCAGTGTTGTTATAATATACTTAAGATCTGTGTCAATACTATGCAGTTTCTTAACTAAGAGAGTAGAAAAATACAGAATCAATACAATGGTCTTTAAACAATTAAATGCTATCTTTCTAAGTGATTGGTCTCAGGATGGAAAGCCCACCAAGCAATCTCATCTCTGCAGGAATTGAGTGTTAGCTCTAGGCTGCTGATCACTTTAATCATCAGCTCAGAAGAAAACAGAAAATCAGTACTGATCAGATTTACAGAAGACAACAGAATTGGAACAGTGGTAAATAAGTAAAACTTATTTCTCTAATGCAATGCAATGGGTATCTCACAATAATTAATTAATATTCCTTCCGCCACTTTAAAACATCTGGCCACATTCCTAGGAATAAAAAGTATTCATCAGACTTGCAGGAAAAACTTTTAGTGAATGTTGTCCTTGTAACCAAATAAACAAAGGAAAAAATATTTTAGGATTGCTTTCAATAAAAATAAGTAATTGTCTCCATAGAATCATAGAATAGTTAGGGTTGGAAAGGACCTTAAGATCACCTAGTTCCAACCCCCCTGCCATGGGCAGGGACACCTCCCACTAAACCATGCCACCCAAGGCTCTGTCATAAATTCTTTATTTATAAAGCAGCACACTTTTCTGTAAAGACCTTGTAGTGTTGGTGGTGCTGGCACTGTGATTTGAGGATATAGGGAGTTTGGAAAGGTATTACTGAAAGTATCTTTTTTATTTTAAATGAAAAATGATTGTTGGACAAGGGAAACAGTGAGTTCCTGGAAAGGACATCCATTGGAAAGTAAGACAAAGCCCTGAGCTAAGACAAGAAAAGCAAGGCTTTACTCTCTTGCATTTAATCATTAAATCAAGTTTGAATATTTCTTGCTGTTCAATGAGGAGACTTAGGATCCCAGGTTGAAAGGAACCTCAAGGATCATCTAGCCCAATGTTTCTAGGCAAGCAAACCTAGACAAGATGTCCCAGCACCCTGTCCAGCCAGTATTCAGCTTTGGGAAGTCCACCACTTCCTGAGATTATCCCAAAACAGGACTTGAACCTTTGAAGATGTTTCTAGCTGCATCAAAGGCACATTCAGCTTTGTGAGTTGTGTCATTCGAACAACAGCACAACCTTTTTCATCGGACAGGCAGTGCTTGCACTCTGGTCTCACACCTCACCTCACTTTAACTGTTGCTACTCTATACCTCTGGGTATTATTTTCAGGTTTCATTTGTTGCTCAGGACATATAGAAACCGCAGGCTTACATTCACTTTTAAGACAAAGAAGGCAAACCTTTCTGTAGCAACGAACTCAGTTTTTAAGTGTCACATTAAAAAGACACCATGAAATTAAAGGTAATTATTCTTCTTTCTAACTAACAGATTACATTAAAATAGAAGCCTTTTTGTGCTACAAACTTCCTTTACTTTTCAGTAGCTTCCAGTTGTAAATTATTCCTGCTAAATACCAAGAAAGCACAAGTGAATTTACAGGAACAAATTGCTCTGTTGCTACCTGAGGTAGGCATGGGGCAGGATGCCTTCTCTGATGTTTAATGTTAAGCAAGGAGTTAAGCAAGGCTCAGAGATCGGCAGTTTGTAAAAAATATTTTTTTAATCCTAGTGACAAACCAAGATTACTTGTCAGCTTATTTATTGAATTGTGAGCAATCCTGTCGTTAGTGAATGCCTAGAAAGCCTTCCTCCATTTCTAAATCATTCAAGTCAGAATTTTGAAATTAACTTTTGAAATTAACTTCTGCAAAACAAAACTACTCAATTCCCATGAGTGTGGCCCAGAATATTAACTCCAGAACTAGTTATAGCTTGATGGAATCAAATTTTAGGAGTTCTCCTGCAGACTCAGGGATTAGAAGTTTTGCCTGACATGCAATTGCTTGACATCAATTCTCTTCTCATTTCCATATTACCTTCAAATAGGCTGCATGGACTCTCATCTGCGCTGTCCCTAAGGAAAACCCTCAAATCACTCTTGTGCCTGTGGATGCCTCTTCCCACACCTCTCCCTACCTTTTATTTGGTACGTCGAATATTTTCACCAACTAAATTTTGCATAATATGTTAATTAATATTCCTCCAGCTATTTAACCATTGCTAAGGGTATGGTCAAATCCCCAGCTTTGGGGGGAATTGCTGATGCTGAAGCTCACAGTGGGCTTTTCTACTCCTGTGACTCACTGAAAAATCTCATGTGATTCCCAGTTCTACCAGAGTTTGGTTCTCTGTTTAACATCAGCTAATTAATTATTTTTTTGTTGTTTAAAAAAAATCCTCTTTTTTTAAGCAAATTATTTTTAATTTAAAAAAATTTTTTGTTCTATCTTCACAGAACTGAAACTGGAGTCAATACGGCGCATTTTGTAATACTTTCTGTTTTTTGCCACTTATTACCACAGTGTGTTCTCACCGTGCTTTGAACTACCTGGGAACCACCATCCCACCTTACGGTTGCATGGTATGGTCATAGAATAGTTTGGGTTGGAAGGGACCTTAAAAACCATCTAGTTCCAGCCCCCCTGCCATAGGCAGGGACACCTTCCACTAGACCAGGTTGCTCCAAGCCCCATCCAGCCTGGCCTTGAGCACTGCCAGGGAGGGGGCAGCCACAGCTTTTCTAGGTAATGTGCCAATGCTTCACCATCCTCACAGTGAAGAATAAGCCTGAAGAAAAGATTGCAATTAAAAAAAAATATGCCTATTATTATTAGAATTGTTAGAATTCAAATTGCACCTAATTGCCCAGAAGTGGCAGTTTTGCCACTGGGGAGATCACTGTGTCCCTGCCCTGTTGTATCTACCAGGTCTGAAAACAAATAGGAAATAAGAGGTTATTTTTCTGTCTGCCCAAGTCCCCTGTGAGGGAGACAGCCCAGAAGAGCCCTGGGGGCTGTCCTGCCTGCAGGCAGGAGCTTCCTGATGCTAGCAGCATTGCCCAGGACTGGCCTTGCTGAAGAGGCCACACAACTGATCCTCAGATGTGGAAAAAATTCCCAAGTAGAGAGAGGAGGTTGGTGATGCTGCCAAGAGAGAAGCATACACCAGTCAGGGTCTCAGGATGGGTGCGATCCAGGTAGTCAAACCCAAGCTTTGACCAGGGGTTGTATGAAATGCCTCCAGTTAGCTCAGGTCCCCGGGACAGCCCCACACCAGCCCAGAGGACAGTATTCACCTGCCTGCTTTAGTGGTTGGAGGGGTAAATCTCTATGTACCAAGTGTAATTATAAACAATCTCCTGCTACCTGCCTATCTCTCTGCATTTAACGCTGCATCAAAGGCTCACAGAGCAGCCCCAGGGTACCAGCTCTTACAGGATCAGTGCTGGAGGAGTCTGCATACCCGGGGCTGGTGGTTTGCCTGCAGCAGCAGCAAAATCCAAAGGGATCTGGCACACTCAGATGTGGGGAGAGCCCCCGCATAGGAGCAGCAGCTGAAGGGCAGCACCTCACACTTTTGCTGTGATGCTTTCAGCTCCCACTGCTGCTGCTGGCTGCCAGGCAGTCTGCACCAGCCTGGAAATGCCAAAATCTAGGCCTTGACCTTGGCTTCAGATGTCCTGCTGGGGGCAGGAGAGCAGGAGCAGCCACTGCCCTCACCTCCTTGCCTGTCAAGGGAGGGAATACAGACAGCAGCAGTCAGAGGAGCAAGGCACCTAACAAACCATCAAGGCAGCAAAAGATTTTTACTGAACATCTGGCCTGGAATAGAGCCATAGCTAACTGTTATCCTAATGACATATTAAGGAATATCTTTACCAGCACGCAGGAAATACAAAACTTTGAAGTCTGGAGCACATCCACGAGCCCTACACTGCTCTCCAGCATCCACTATTTGGTGCAGTAATCCCAATGTGACAGCCAGGTCTGGAAGGTGTAGTGGTCTACTGGCTCAGAATGGTTTGGCGGTCCAGAGACAGTGAGGAATCCATGGGTAGGGCAGGGCAAGAGGGACAGGCGCAAGATTCAACATGGCCAAATCTGAACAATTAGGGGCTGGGGGAGTCACAATGAGATGGGTAATGTATTGGGGCAAAGGCTCACAGATTTTGGGATCTTCATCCTTAAAGAAACTCTGCCAGGTAGACCCTAAACAGTCTGTCCTGGCTTTGAGGCTGACTCTGCTCAAGCAGGAGGTGGGGACAGAGGCATCCAGGTGATGATGCAGGTCACAGCGCCACACCAGTGTTAATGACAACACAAGTCTTCTTGCAAATGGAAATTAACAATTTTCATTAATCCTGTACAAAGAAACTTTTAAAAGACTGGAATATTCTAGCAGGAAACTGCCCCCCCAAAATGCCTTCAATGGACATAAATAAGGCTCTTAAGACAGCTCTATTTGGTGCAGCCAGGTACCCTGAGAACAGCAGCAACTGTTGGGAATGAGAGACCCTTGCCAGTGTGATGAATGCTTTCACATCATTACCTCACCAAGAAAATCCATCACTGTCAAATTTCTCTTTTATGTTATTGTTCACAGTAAAAACTAATTCTAGCCTGTGGGAGGACGCCAGCATGGTGGCTGCAAGCAGGAGGTACATTGCAGCCCATGCTCACCCTGCTCCCTACCTCTACAGGCTGCAGGTGCTTCCCTTCTTCCTCTGTCATCCTCTGCTTCAGGCAGGAACAGCAGATCCCATCTCTGCTCAAGCACCAGCACAAGGAAACACTGGTCAGAGCATGCAGTCACGCATGACCCACACCATCATTGCTGGACAGAGTGGAGCAGGAATGAGGGCATCATGAGCATGAGCCCTCAGCTGGAGCTCCCAGGAGGGACAGGTACAGGGTTCTGCACTGTGAGCGCAGAGCAACATTCACACCAGAGACCTCATGCAGGGTCACATTGGCTTTGTCACATGTCGATGCTGCTGGCCAGATTCAATATTACATGTTGTAGAGAGAACATTTGCTCATGAAATCTTTTTATAAATACTAGCTTTCAATTTGGGCAAGACTGCTTTGCTTGAAATCGTTAAAGCCCTAAAAATGAAAACCTGAGAATTCTACTCTTATTGCACTGAAAAATATAGTAAAATCTGAGTGCTTAGCAAGGAAAACCAGGGAGCAAGAAAACCAGACTGGGGAAGGATGGAAGGCACACACCGTTGCTGCGCTTCTCCTGCAGTCATTACCAACCACTCCTGAGACAGGATGTTGCAACAGCTGGACCTTCATACAGCTCTTAAAATAGTACCACTGATTTAAACAGAATAAAAGTCTTCAGGTTTGTCTCTCCAGAGATGTCACAGTTCTACACCAATTCAGGCCTTCATAGATGGGTTTCTCTTCTAGAATACACTCTCTACAATATTATGGTAAATGTATTTAACCTCTAAACAGATGGATTGGGTTTGCATGGCAAGGTTTTGGTAGAGGGGGGACTACAGGGGTAGCTTCTGTCGGAAGCTGCTAGAAGCTTCCCCCATGTCCGATGGACCTGATGCCAGCTGGCTCCAAGATGGACCCATCACTGGCTAAGGGGCGGAGGGAAGGTATTTTTATATCTGCTTACTCCTCATTACTCTGATTTGGTAGGAAATTAGCTTAATTTGTTACCAAAGTCAAGTATGTTTTGCTATGATGGTAACTGGTGAGTGATCTCCCCTGTTCTTACCTTGACCCACTAGCTTTTTGTTCTATTTTCATTCCCCCATCCAGCCAAAGAAAGGTATGATAGAGCAGCTGGGTGGGCACCAAACCTCTGACCAGGGTCAACCCACCACACTACGACCATGTTATCTCAAAAGCAGTTGCTACCTTCTGCTTTATAGAGCTAAATTCTGCCTAAGCATACTATTCATTAATGGCTCTCTCCCTGCTTCATTCATGTCTAGTCTGTAAATAACTTGAAGCTGTGTTTTCGGGACAATAACCCACTGAATGTTTTCTTGATCTACTGTTCAATGCATGAGGCTAAATTAGTCATATCGCAGCTCTTCCCTCTAATGCTTTGGAAGGGTTGGAGGAGTTGGTAACTTTTTAATCAAACACTGAAGAGCTGCAGATTGCAAAGAAGAATTAACACCAGCTTACCTTGAGCATCCTTACCACTGTCAGGAGAAAACAGCACAATTAACACTATTTAAAAGGCACATACAAGGAAACAAATGACTAGGTGATTGGGTTTTTTCCCCCTGTACTTTGTTGCTTAGAAACAATGTGTACATGAGGGTTTATTTAAAGTAAAAAAAATAAAAATAAAACCAAACCATAAGCATGTTTTTCCACCATTACTTCAAGTGGGGAAATGGTGTGAATAACAGGAGCTTTATACACGTAAATTCCATGATCAGTAAGGTTAACACAAAGTACTAAAGTATTTCCATTAGCATGAATAGAAGATGTGTAAAATCTGTCACATCTAGATCCTTATTACCACTGCTATGTACTAAGCACAAATTCTTTTTTTTTTTTACCCCTTTTACAAAAATGAAATCTTCTGATTGTTTTGACATTTAGCCCTTAGAAAACTCAGAGCGAAACATAGAATATAGTTGTAATATCATCATCATTTAACCCTGGCCTACAAGTTTTCTGCTGTGATTGCTTTCTTTTCTACTGCAAGTGTCTCTAAAACAAGTAGGAAAAACCTCATCTTTGCATTACTATGGCACATGCATTTTGGGTTCATGTCTGGTTTTCATCAGTTGATAAGACTACTGATTTTAGGCATATAGTCTTGATTGAGACTTGTGTCCAGGAAGGCCGGACATTCTCTTCAAGACACAGAAGCAGGCTGTCCCCATGTGCCAAAAGGCAAGCTAACAGGGAAAAAAAAGACTGGCCTATCTGAACAGAGAGATTTAGCTGGAACTCAGGGTGGGGATGGGCACAGGGAAACTCTGTATTGCTCTCCACAGCTAGGTGGGGGCTGGTCTCCCAAGTAACAAGCATTTGGAAAAAAAGGAAATGGGCCTCAAGTTGCACCAGGTGGTCTTTAGATTCGATATTAGGAAACATTTCCTTGTCAAAAGGGTTGTTAAACACTGGAACAGGCTGCCCAGGGAAGTGGTGTAGTCACCATTCCTGAAGGTATTTAAAAGGTTTGTAGACATGGCACTTAGGGACTTGACAGCGCTGGGTTAATTGTTGGACTCAATAGTCTTAAAGGTCTTTTCCAACCCAAAAAATTGTGTAATTCTATCCTCTAACTGCTGGAAGTGGAGGTAGTGGAGACGTGAATTTATCTCTCATGATCTCTCAGAGAACTGTATTCAGAAGCCAGGATGACTACAGGGCACAGACCACTGTTTGTTGCTGCACCCGATCCATCTCTCCCATTGCTTCTCAGATAAGCTTGAAGAAATACCAGAGCTGCAAAACTACTTGAAGGAGGAAATACAACACTGCATTTAGGATTGAATTGCACCCTGATCCTGAGGTATTCAATCCACATCTTTATAGAAAGGAAAGCTTCACAACATTGTTAGAGAGGTAACAATATAGACATAAGTATTATATCTATTTCATATATGGGCAAATGGAGGCAAAAAGCATATAACAACTTTCCAAAGTGATGAAAATGGAAAGAAAAAAGACCCCAAAGCCACCAGAATGGTGGCTCAATAATAACAGCTTATTTTTCAGAACATAACTCAGAAGTAACTGAAGATGAACGATAAGAGATGAACTATAAACACATACAGGCAGAAGGGAGTCAGCTAGGACCCAAGTTAATTTTCTGCAGCAAAAAGTTCTAAATCAAGGCAATATTACTCAAGGTGGGGTGTGATGGAAAAACAAGGTATGATTTTCAATGCTCGCTGGGGAGAGATACCCACAGCTTCAGTAGCTTCAGATGTCATCCTGCCTCAATGACTCTCTGCCTACGAGTAAGCAGCTCAAGGAAGTATGTGCATAAGGCACCACATGTGACACAAAGTTTCCTAATAAAATAATCTGCCTTAGCATGGTGGAGTATTTCACAATAAATAAAAATTGCATGGTTTGCAGATGTTACAAGAACAAGCATGACAGACCCACTGAGTTCCTGAGTGCCCTCTCCTTATCCCCAAGTACTTCTGAGTGCAGAAAATATCCTCATTTATCTCTGGTGCTCCATTTTAATCTGCATGAACTACAGCAAAATCAGAAAAACAAGAAAAACTGTTGCATAACTAATTCTGTAGCCATTAAAACACAAAGGATTAATGGCAAGCAACAGAGTGTTTCCAGAGCAGATGCTGGAACTGCTAACATGAGCCCTAGGAGGGAAGGACAAGACCTATTAGGAATTCCAACTGCAATACCAGATTAAGAAGCAAATTCTGCTAGACCTTATAAGACTCAGAAATTAAGGAGAGCTGCTTGAGATTGCCTCTTAGCTCCTTGAGATTGCCTCTTAACTCCTTGCTGGATCTCATCAAGTGGCTGTATATATTCACATAGTCTAAGACAACTGTGAAATCATGTATGAATGTTGAGAATATTTCTGAAACATTCTCATCCAGAACAGCATAATTTCTTTTATTATCATCAGAGATAATGATGTCTGTCCACAAAAGGAACATGTGTCTGCACTTTGGACGCTGAACTAGAATACAGACAATTTTTTTATTGTTATTTTCTCCCCCTCGGTTCACAGTGGTAGAAATACCTTAAATTTGAGGACCTGGTGCACATTAGCATCAGTTATGGGTGAGGAGGAGCCAGCATGCACAGAAGTGCCACAAACAGACGGCTGCCTCAGGAATCACAGCAATCCATGACAACACTGTGGTTTACCACCCTACTGCAGGCTACAAAGCTGTTCAGAGATTCAGTTCTCCAGTCAAGCCTGCTGTTTCCGAGAAGCATGACTGACTTTCTTCTTTACTACTACCTAATCAAAGGCTATCAATCTACAAAGACCATGGTATCACTTCAACTTTCAATGCATCCCAGGGAATGCCTGCACCTGCCCCAGGGTGCTGCGGGTACATGCATGGAGTGCTCCAAAGGGAAAGTACCACAAAAATCTTGCACCAGAGTGATATGAATAAAGGTTTGAGGGTATAGATGTGTACTTAAAATCCAGTATACTTATATAAACTCCCATAAAACTGCCTAAGTCATCCTCACTTACAGTCACACTTTCTTTCCTGCGTAAACTGGTTTGAGCAAGCTTTGGCTGTACATCCCTGCTAGGATCTTTTCAGTCTCTCTCTCATCCTCATGCCTCTGCCCTGACCCCTCATGGACACCAAAGACCTCTGAAATACTGGAATGTGGCAGCACAACAGTCTGTCAATAACAAGTCAATGAAAGATCAAACAAAACCAGCAAAAGGCACGGCCCAAAATGTCACTCCAGTTTTAGGAGACAGAAACATTGCAGAGGCAAACATAGCTGGCATTGGTTCCAGCCAGCAAAGACATGCCCTACCAATGTGGCTCTGCCATGGGCTGGGCTCACCTGCAACAGGCACCAGAAGTTTAATAAATAAATAGATAAAAATAAATAAAAAGAGCATAGCAGCATTTCTTCAAGGGCTCAAGTTCCTAGGAAACCCCCTCTGCCAGTGCTGGGCCCCTTAAAATAAAACTAATAAAAATTAAAGACCTGTGACTATAGAAGAAACCTACTGCTTCGGTGCAGCGTTGTCTTGGTGCGCAGACCCAATTTCAGCAAATGTCCATGTATAGATACTTGTGAAACCAGATCAAAATAGAATTCTTTTACAGTCTAGTCACTAAAAAGTAATGAAAAACTACATCTACATGTTTGTTGTGAACAAGCGTTTCTTTTTTTTTTCACATGGTTCAAAGTGATGTTCCACCAGCCACTTATTCTTTCCCCGCGCTTCCAGAGAGCTGTGCTGTCTCAGAATAAATGTCATTATAACTCTCAGCTTTACAACAGAATGCCACAAGCCATGAATTTTTAATGCCCTGTCTGGAATCCAGAGAGGGAGAACGCTGCAGGAATGAAGCACCAAAACCCCATATTTTGGTAAAAGCAAAATGAAAGGGGAGTGTTTACTTTCTGAATACTCCAGTAGAACAGAGCTGCTAGGGAGTGAACTGACCACAGCTCAGGTGTGGAACAAAATGGGTCTTTATAGGAGAACAGGGTTTTATGTAACAGAATTAGATGACTGAGCAGTGTCAGTCTGCAAGGTTTCTTTTGCCTCTTTTCACTTCCGGCAGATGCCAGGGCACTTCATTACCTTCAAAGCTTTATCAGCCTTGGAGGATGATATCAACAACGCAGACTTGGAGCTTAGAGGACTTACAGAACAAGATAAGGCAAAAGATGCAGCAAAAAGGCAATGGGCAGAGCATGTAGAATTGATAGCTCCTCCGTCAGTGCTTGCACACAGCCACCATAAATACCTCTTTGGCTATTAGGGATTACCTAATAATCATAACAATAGCTTTCACCAACAATTTGTGCAAAAAACACAGTGCCTACCTAAAGCAGAAAGTTTTGAAAGAAAAAAAAAAATAAAATTATTGATTCAGACTCCGTTAGGGCTTTCTGTGGATTGTCTGTATGTAACAGCTTCCTCAGCTCTGTTGAGGATGCTGAATTGCAGTGTCCTGATTGATGGGCTGGCACACACTGCACTGCAGCACCAGCTAACAAGAGCCAGATTTGCTTTTCAGCTAAAATCAGAAAGAGGTCTTTTTTCCTGTGTCCCAAACAATTAGGATCACTGCTAGATACTTCAGCTCTGCCCTATCTAAAGGAAAAGGGGGTTAAATCCAGCTCTGCAGGAGCTGCTTGCAGCTGGTGCTGTAGCTGGACCCATGACATTGGCCACCACAACCATCCTGGCCACAACAACATGACAGGGAAGGTGCTCCACAGATGGGTGGGAAGAGGCACACCCCCCTCCCCATTTTAGTCTCTCCCTCTCTTCTGCCACTAAAGAAGAAAAGACTAAATTAAAACTCCTGCTATGGCACCAACACCACAAGGGCTGTCAGAACACTCTGCTTTGTTCAATTTGAGTTGCTTTCTGTATATCTTAAATCCTTTAAATCTTTATATAGAAGAGAAGCATTTTGACGTGATTTTTTTTTTTTTTTAACCCCCAAAATATCTCCAAAAAGTGCTTTAAATCAAGTAGCAGTAGCAGACTATTTCAGCAAAAGTTTGCAGAACTTTTCTGGTCCATTTAACTACCACAAAGTTTTATTTCTCACAGTCCTAACAGAGCCAAATAGTAGCTATGCCACTCAGTGCAAATTACTGTCTACTCTGACTTTTGTGCAATGAAGAAATACAAGAAGTAAGAAAAATAGGGCACTATTAACATTGAACAGTTCTTTGAGGAAGCAAAGAGATTCTGATTTGTCAGCAAAAATGTTGACAGAAAATCCACAACCATTGAAATTACCAGTGTTGCACAGTAACTATTCCGCATTAATTCACCTATTGAATTTATTACAGCAAAATAATTAAAGGGAATTACCATGACAAGATAATTAAGGAAAAAAGCATTGTGTTCATACTATCAGAGAAGCCTCAGGACATGCTTTTGCTAAGTTAGAGCTTGATCAATGTGATAGCCTACACTATATATCTCATATATGTTATAGACCACACAACAGTATTTTAGAAATTAGAGTTAAGAAAAAAATCCCCCTCTCAGGAAGAAAGAACACCTCCAATAAATAGAGTAATATTAACAGACATTTCTGCAATGATGTATTATTTATAGCTGCTTTAACAGGCTACTGTAGAAATATTTCTAAGCATCTCTTTCTAAGAGGAAGATACCATATCAAACATAGCAAGGGGTTTGGGGGTTGCTTTTGTAATATTATTCAAATAACAAAAACATCTCAAGTTTAAAAATTTGCTGCTAAACTTTGATTTTTAGCCATACTCCTGTGAATGAGATCCATGTGCTCCAAGATACTTTGTGCCACAGAGGGGTGCCCTGGGTTCAGCAGCAGCAGTCATTTTTCTCCTTCTTAGTAGCTGGTGCAGTGCTGTGGTTTTGACTTTCAGC
>WYDI02012675.1:0-47429 GCA_009867235.2 Psittacus erithacus
GACGTGCTGTGGTATGGAATACCTCTTTGGCTAGTTTGGGTCAGGTGTCCTGTCTCTGCTTCCTCCCAGCTTCCCCTTCTTCCTGGCAGAGCATAAGACTCAGAAAGTCCTTGATCAGGGTAAACGTTACTGAGCAACAACTAAAAACATCGGTGTTATCAGCACTGTTCTCAGGCTGAAAGTCAAAACCACAGCACTACACCAGCTACTAAGAAGGAGAAAAATGGCTGCTACTGCTGAACCCAGGACACCAAGAGATAAAATATTTTGGTTGTGTCAGTTGAGGGGATCCTGGAGAATTTTACAAACTAAATGTTAAAAAGAGATTCTGGTATATATAGCCCAGTTCTAAGAAACTGGCACTTTCAAAGCCAAATCACTCAGAAACATTAGTGATTATAAACAACTGTGGTACTGCTACTAGTTTCTTGCAGTCTTAATTTTTTCTCCTCTAGGCATAGAATGGGACAATAGTTTCTCAAATTCCAATACAGGGCAATCAGGTGATAATTTTTTACTGAGATATCCCCCAAGACTTCACAATTTGTAACTGGAAAGAGTGACTGCTTGAAGTGAGAAGTATTGTATTTGTGTTTAACAGCCTTGATGGATTTTCTGCTGTGAGTTTGACCAGTCATGAAGATTTTGCTCCCACATCATCCTGTCAAAAAAAATACAATTAAACTATTTGTTGCATGAAGAAATAATACTTTTTCTTGTTTTAAACCTGAAATAACATGGTTTAATTTGATGTATATGGATTTTTGTTTAGAAAAGTCAGAGAACAATTCTTCCCTGTTGACTGTTTTCCCTGTGCCACTCAGCATGTTATACTCTAAGTGCTCAGTATTGGTTTGCTTCTATTTCCATTGGGACTATCAACAAAGGATTTGATTGAAGCAGGTCAAAATCAGGAACTTCTCAAATTTATTCTTATTTCTTTTCTCTTCCCACTTTTGAGCAATATACACTTTCAAACTTCTTTTTCATTCTGTCATCTTGCACAATGTTCCCTTTCGTCTCTATTTTTTTTTAATGTTATGAATTATGTTATGCTGCATGCAGTAAACATATATTGAAGCTTCACAGATATAACCAGGGACCACTTCTTCCATTTCCCAGGAGAAATTGTACTGAGAACATAATAACTATGACAATCAAAACTCTGCAGTCATTCGTTCTTATAAAGAGCTCCATATGTTTGCCAGGTAACTTGGGACATATATAAATGAAACACATAAAGTCTGTGTTTGTATCTGCAGTGACCAATGATTTTCAAGATTACAGAGACTGATCGTTTCTCTAGTCGCAAACAAAAGCAACAGTGGAATAAAATTTAAATTCCTGTTTCCTTTTCATAATATTTTACATATACCGGCATGATCTCTTATTTAGTGTATCAGACTTTGTCGGAAAAAAATATCAAAACAAAACCAAGAACAAAAAGATTAATTAAATCCCTTATATGATGACCATTAAAGCAATTTATTTTTCCCCTGAGATCATTCAGTTCACTTTCTAGTGATTTGTCTTACCTCTGGTTAAAAGTTTTTCCAATAATCTGAAATTTAATCTAACATTTTAGTGTTAGTTTAATCATTCATCAGTTAAAGATTATGAGCTACCTCCCCAGTTAATGAATATCAAACACCACTTAGTCATTGAGTAATACTGCTTGAAGATTAGCATGTTTTTTCCTCTTGCAATATTCCTCTAGAATGATGTTTTTCATATTATCACCATTAACTGTAAAGTATCCAGTAATTAGTTGTCCTTTTAACTAAGCTTGACTCAGCTTTGACTCTACTGCTAAGTTTTTCAGCTAGCTTTAAAAATTCAAAGGATACTTCTCCTCCTTGGGCACAAATTATGAAATAAAGAATTTTAATTTGTCTTTTAATGTTAATTAACAGTATATGTGAGACACAAAAATCGGGGCATAGAAAGAAAGGGAATAGAAATATGAACCAGTCTAATGATATGGTTAATGATGCTGTAGGGATAGACTATTCCTAGGTACCTGTAGGAACACTTGGTTTTGTATTTCCCTTGTACATTCATAAATTAGTTAAGTATAAGTATGCATGCAGCTATGGTGAGCATACGGACATCCATTTTAAGTAGCTGTGCAGGCAAAGCTAACAAGGACTATATGCATTGAACAGTTAATGTGGGAAAAGGGAAAGAGATTTGCTATCGGGTAGCCTTTAGTACATTAAAATGGAGACCTTTGTAGTGAAGATAGCAGACAGCTGTCAGAGTGAACCATTTACAAATGCTGACTTGTGCTTCAGCAGTGATGAGCAGCTCCAGCTCTCACTATTGCATTGTAATTAGCACTTCCTGAAATAGTTCACCAGAGATTTGAAGAATGCTAAACTTTATACTTCTTGCCCTGGCCTAGTTTAGACAGCTTTTCAAGCCAATGATGGGGAAAGGTTAATGAAGAAGGGTCTGCTCATTAGGAACACTAGAAATATTAAGGGATTTCTTGTATTTTCTAGTACCCACTGTGTCTATGAAGCAATACATTCAGATGACTCTGTTGTAATGAATGAATAATTTATGATCTTAAAAGCCAAAAAAAGACAAGTGAAAAAAATAGTTATCTTACCAATTGTTTCACTGGCTCTTGATTTTTTTGGGGGTGGGATGCTTGGTTTATATGTGATGTCCTGGTCTTTAAATATGATGAATGTGTTATATCCTTTCTTTAATAAGAAAGGATAATGCAGGTAAGAAAATTACCTGCTTTCCTCTTTGGATCATACATAAAGAAGACCTGAAATGCCCTGTTAGTTTCTCTTGATTCATTCTGCATATTGGACATACCCACCCTCAGTGCCTGGGCTCCCCGGGGTCAGGAGCATTGAGGGCTCCCCATGGTGGTTCAGGGCAGGGCCTGGTAACCAGGGACCATCCCATCTGCAGCCAGGTGCAGGGGAGATGGGGGGAAAGTGGAGCAACCCTGGGCACCAGGCACCTCCCTGGGGACAGGTGGGCCCAGCTCAGCAGGTCTCTGGCAGGGCAGGGCTGTGGGCAGCTGGAGACCAGCCCTGCTGTGGTGTTGCTGGGGGAGGGGCTGATGGCCCTGGGGGCTGGCATGGGGTCTTGGGCCCTGTGCAAGGTGGGGGAGCCCTGTGGAGACTGGGCAGGGGCAGTCAGGGCTGGTGGTGCCCTCGGGGACACAACATGCACCTTGAAACATAAATGCAGTTTGAACCCTTTTGAAAGAAGCAAAAACTGTAGCAGCATCATTCTGAATCTGCTATAGAATGAAGCTGTGGTTTGATAAATGGCCATTTGGTGTCAGGGATGTGTACCACAGAAATACACAAGGACCTTAAGGTCTAACTAACTACAATGACTGTTTCTATTTGTTGTAAACAATTAAGATTATACAGTAATATAAGTTTTAGGCCTGTTTAAACTTAATAATAATAACTATTCAAAAAGTTATATAACAGCAAGCACAACTGTGCATTTTTGCTTGGCAAAACCCTGTAAATGTTATCCTTAAGATGAGCAGTTGTGGGTTCCAAGACATATAATCTTCCCCTTCCCCCTTCACTGCCATCCAAAACAGTGATAAGTGCTAATTGGGAAGTCTTTCTTATCGGTTCTCAGGGAAGCGTATTAACATTTGTCCTAGTTCGGATTATGCTGATAAGGGAAGTTGTGTGGGCACCTTCCCCATTAAGCCCTGAAGGGTAGACAGCCCTAACTCAGGCACAGCCTTGAGGTGAAGCTGCTGATGGCTGGAAAGGTCCAGGTGATTAGTCCATGGGCAGCACTGGGTGTGTGAACTGAGTTGGTAAGCAATTTCCATGAGGAGCAGTATATCATGCTCCATTGCATGAAGTACATTTCCCACAGTATGAAGGCTAAATACTGTATGTTTCTATATTATTTTTAAAAGTTAGTTTGTGTAAATGCTTGTAGATGTTTGTAGAAAAAGGCATTGGGGTTTAACGTTGAGCACCACAGTCTGACTTGAAAGAGAATTCAGATTATTCAAGACTAATAAACCTCTGTTTTCCAACTCAGGCTGTAAATTACTATTAGTCTGGACCAACCTTATTTAGAAAGGTGAAAGAAAAATCAGATTTAATGCCCCATAAATAATTTGAAAAACTTTCCATAAATCCCAGTGTTACAAACTTGTGCATCACTTCAGGAGGGGCAGGCCAAGTGAAAGGGTGTAGAAGTCTTTCACAATATTAAACAGGGTCAACTGTAAGACTTCCTGATAGTATCAAAGCATAATCGTATTGCAAACATGAAGGTAGTTTAACGTAGAATAAAAATACTTGTGCAGAGTAATGCCAATTAATGCCAGTCAATGCCCAAAGACACGATGTTACTTCAATCACAATTTGAGAAAGGCAACTTCCTTCACTTAGATTTTTGCATGTTTTCCTCTCTCCCCCTACTTTTGTACTGTATCCTATATGAGAACAAGCAAGCAAACCTTTAAAGTTGAAGTAATATTTAAAATGCAGATTCCTTTTCCTGAGTTTAGATAAAACAGGCAGGGTCAGAAATTATTTACGTCCTTTTCAATTTGTCTTCTGTGAGGTTCATGGAATTGACTTACCAACTATCAGTAACCAGAATAACAGTTTTACTCAATGGCCACTATTCAGACAGTGATTGACAAAGGTGATCCATCTCCCCACTTCACCTCTTTACTTGAGGCCTTCTGCTACTTACCTGGGACAAAAAGAATTATTTCAGTTTAGTTCCCAGCTGATTAATTGGAAAAAACCTCAAAACTCAAACAAAACCAAAACCCAACCAAAAACCTCCCAAAACCAACAGCAAACCAGAATAAATACAGCTTTTGTATGAAAGAACAGTAGGAAGCATTAAATGCTAGGAAAAGATCACAAGCTACTTCTTTGGTGGTTTTTCCCCTCCCTTTCCTTCATACTGCTTGAATATTGTATATGCAAGATGGCATTACCTGAAAACCTTCTGATATACGAATGTCAGGGGTAAAAAGCAAAAGTAAAAAAAGAGGAGAAAAAAAAAATCACCTACATTTTCATCACTTCCTGTGTTAGCTTCTTGTTTAATAGAGTCCTGATGGCTCTTCCAGGGAGTCCTTTTGACTGAGCATATCCCCTAAAGCTTCACAGAGCCAACCTTCATGCATGTCCAGATTGACCAGGTTTAGGGTCTCAAAACCTTGGTGTTATGTAGGTAAGTGTGACTCCCAGTGGGAGCATTTTAATGAAGTCTTTAATCAACTCAAATGGCAGTGACTATTTCTGACTTCTCCCAACATCACTGCAGCCAAATATTTAAGTCTCCCTAGTTAGTGAAATCTAGCACAGGAAGAACAGCCGCTATACATTCAATATTTGTGTGATTTTGTGCTACTTGACCAAAGGACCTGCTCTATTTATATTTATAGAATGTAGAATACAAGGCTATATAGGTGTCAGACCTGGTAGAAGACATTTAATGAAACAATTAAATGGTATAAGTGTTCTTAATTCTGAAACCTTTTCTTACTAAGAAACAGAAAAGGAAAATAGTCATGTATTCATTTCTGATTTATTGATTTTAATTTTTCCTTCCTCTCTCATACTACTTGCGTACTTTCAGCAATAAAATGGAGAGAAAGCAAGAACCATATCCAGTACCTGTATTGAAAACCATTTTTCAGATAACATAATACAGACTTCTCTGCAATGTTAAAAAATAGTTGCATAAACTTATTGTTTTTGCTTTCCCTATTTAAATACGAATTAACAGGTGTGACTGCTCAAAGCAATGCCCAAGAAGGCAGTGTGTTTTCTTAATCTATACTGAGCTCCTATGTTGGAAGGAGCAGTATTGCTCCTATGAAGGAGAAGGTTTAGCAGGATAAATCTTTTCAGCCCTGGAAGCATGAAAAAGTATTACACTGTATATGCAGCATAATACACCAAAAGAGTATGCAGTGTGGGTTTTTTTCTCTATCTCCAACTTTCATGTCCTGTATTGGTTTGATTTGGTTTGGTTGTTTGGGGTTTTTTTGTTGTTTGGTTTTGTTTGTTTGTTTGTTTCTCTCTGGTTTTCAAATTGTCCTTTTAAAAACACTACAAAGAATATAGCAGAGATTGCACTTTTTTATTTTCTTTTTAGTCAGGTACTGCCTGTACCTGCATGGTATTTCATGAGAAGTGGCAAAGAACTGGGCAGTGGGTATTGTAATGAGGTTGAATGCTATAGTGATATCATGCAACTTGTGTGATTTGGACTTGACCTAGAAAATATCCTCTCTTGTGGATAATTATAAAGTTCCCACCAGAATGTTAATAAGTTGGTGTTCTTTATCACCACTTAATCACAAATTAATCCCACATCATCAAGATATTATGAGAGGGGATTTTCTTTAAGACTTTGGATTTTTTAGCGTATATTCATCTTAAGTTTTGGTTGGTGCACTGCGGTTGCTTCAAGTCTTACCATAACTAGAATTACTGAAATTTACTGCTTTTACTTTTCTTGATGGAAATGTTTTGGTATTTGTGAGTTACAACTCTATTCATGAATGACAAGGCCATTTTTTAAAAAGCTCCCATATAACAGCCACTGCTGGTAACCACAAAGGAAACGGACATTGTCAGACAAAAGAATGACTGATGTTCAATTTTGTTTTCATCTGAAACGTCCTTGCACTTGGTGAATCCTCACAAAATAGATCTGGTGACTTCATGTATATCTTAATCAAGTTGTAATAACTGCAGGTGCAGCAGGCAGGACATGTCATATGAATGAGATCTTGAGAAACTAGCATCTGTCTACAGTTGCAAGGTATTGACAAATGACCCATAGAGCTTTAAACTGAAGCCTACCTCTTTTATCTTTTTTAATTCCATACACTTAGGAAGTGTTACGTGAAGTCATAAGATACAGAAATGGAAGGGCATTTGTACTGATGCTGAATAAGATATATGAATGGAAACACTTTCCCCCATTATCTGTTAGGTTCTGTGAGGCAATAACTTGATAAAATGCATAGTTCATAATCCACCTCCTGTTAATTGACTTGGAATGCTTTTTCTTGCTTTTTAATTAGCAGTAAGTGCTAATTCTAATTTTTTTAAAAGGTAAATATATATAAAGGAGGAAAATAAATTCTTTAGAATTAGCGTAAGATGTTCGTATGAGTACTGTGGAAAGAGATATTTGCAGAGATGTGGAGTAGTGTTTTGTATGGTCAGCTCTTCTAAACTTGATTCTACCACAGCATTTTGATGTCAGCATTGTATCTTGGTACGCAGTGATAACCTGATATGCTTCTGTAAATTCTGTGATACAGTAGGTTAAGATATTTGTTTCTTCCAGAAAGTTTTAAGAGCTACTATTCATCCTTTTTAACTGAAAGCTTTTGTTCATCTGTCACCTTCTCATTTCACAGAAATATCACCATTTTGCTAGATAGTTTTGATATGTTGTGTTGCTGGCATAATCTTTGGAGGAAAAAGCAAAGAGTTATTGCCTATACCTTTAATGAGAAACATCTTGTATAACATCAAGACTAATTTGGATGAACACCGCAGGTATCCACAGAGCACAAGCAATGTCTTTTGCAAAAAACAACCATAAAAAAGTCTTTGGGGAAGGTACAATCTGCCTTGTACAGAAGTAAAGCCAATTCTATTTCCCACTCTCCCTTAAATGTAAGCTGCTTAGTAGGGTATCTCAAAACAGGATAAAATCTAGAGATTAAAAAGTCATATTGACACATAAATCAAAAGAACAGAAGGGGCTGAGAATGACTTTGTAAAGAAGTAATTTTTAGCATTCACTATAATTGGTCTGCTACAGTACTTATCCATTATCTGCTTTTTTTAGTTATCACCATTTTTCTGGAACATGATGGATAATTATACTTAGGAATTTGAAAGTAAAATGTGGCATTTGCATAAAGAATTCATTTTTAACTCAATTTCACCTTTACACTTTTTAGCCTCATCTTATCAGGAAAAAGCACCTGAAAAGCAAAGTTAGTTTCCATAAGGGCATATCTTATATTGCTATAAATCACAAGACCTTTTGACTTTTGAAAGATAGCTTCATGCTCTATACAAGATTTCTGTCCTCTGTGTCGCTGTGACAGCAACCTCAATTTGATACTATAATATAACTGACTAGAGAAGCTGGCACTGTATCTTTGAGGACTCAAAATGAAGGTAAAAAAATATCACTTCAAGAACATGTGCAGTATTTCTGAGGAAAGTGCAGGAAGAAAGCAGAAAACATACAAAACTTCAGCCTTTAAATACCACAAACAGCTGAAATATGCACATCATACATTTAATCAACAAGAGAGGCCCTTTAGTGAGAGCAATTTATCATCAGATAGGCATGGATTATGATAGACGATAGAACACAGGAGAGCCTCTTTCTCTGCATGCGTCTGAAGACGTATCTGCTCACATGAAACATTAAGGTTGCTAGACCTGGTAGAGTTAATAAGGGGTTTAGTAGGGCATATCTGCTCTTGGATTATACTTCCCTTTCAGACATTTACATAAACAAGTACTCATAAATGTGTGCCTGCTAAATGCTCTTGCCTCTACTCTTCCAGCAAAGGTAGACAGTTTTCTGGGCTTGTCTGGTTTTCCCACAGGCATTTTGCTATTGTTCACTTTCATGTACATCACTGTAGCATGTGCAGTTTCTTCAGAGCTGCTAGGAATTATTCAATTTCAATTTAACCGTTGAAAAATAGTCCTTCCATGAAAATACCATAATGACTCTGTATAAAATAAAAAAAAATACATTTCCATATAAATAGTTGCATTTCCATATCTCTCAATTGATTCCTTTTTGTGTTGCTGGAATAATTTCTTTAAAATACATCACTAACATCCCTTCCCTATGGTGCTTTGATTATGAGTGAATTTTTATTATGCTTAATCCCGTATTTGAATTTTTTTTTTCCCTTACATTTATTTGTTTTTTCCACCTCTGGTACTCCCTCCTAATTTAGGGCTGTAGGGAGATTCTCAGCAGAATTAGGTTGGAATAGCTCTCCTGATCTCAGAAAGAGTCAGGCAGTTTACGCACAAACAAAAAAGGAAAACTTCATCTTGTCTTGTACCTGAACACAAGAACTGGGTTAATATATAACAAATCATGTCTCAAGCATTAAAAACACTCCAAAACCAGACAGAGAAACTGCTAGAAGCCTTATCTCAACAGTAAGAAATTTAACTAAAAATATATTTAGACTAAATTTTCCATATTTCAAATAGCTTTCTCTAAATTCACTGTTTTCTTGTTTGTATACCCTTCCTACTATCTATCTTGTTTCAGCTTTGCCTCTCATTCATGTTTTCAAAGCTTTCAGCTTTTTTTGTCAATCACTGCTGCAGTTACTGAGGTCTTGTTATTCAAATGAATTTGAAGATGTACGGTGGGTTTCATCTTGCCTAGTCTGGCTGCCTCAGGCTGAAACAGGTAAGTCTTAGTTGGTCCCTCAGACTCTTTATATCAACAATTCAAAAAATAAATAGCTACACAAGATTACATTTATTGCATTTTAAGAAAGGACAAGTCATTCCCACTATCTAATTCTCACCACAAATTATCAAGGAAATGAAGACACACTAACTTATACTCAGAGATACACCTTTTAGATGCTCCAGTGTCTAATTTTCTTTTTTTTTAATTGCTTATTTTTTATACATCACTTCAAAATTTGTCTTGTAGGTTACCCTAAGTGGATAGGTGAGGTATCAGTATTACAAACACTGTTTTTCCTATGGCTAGAAGTTCCTCAGAAGCATGTACGCAATGTGAATCAGGCTGCAATCTGTCCTCCATTGCTTGGTAGATTTTTTATAAGTGTTTCCTTTTTCTGTCGCTAACTATATGCTCTTTTATCTTGACTCCAGAGTTGTATTGTCCCAGAAGAGCACAGCTCTCAGTTTTAAAATCAAAACTCAGTCTTTAACATGGCGGTGTCTCAAGCCATTAATATGTATGAGACTAAGAAAAATGTGTTTCTCAATGAGAAGAACAATGAGAAACAATGCTCAAGGTGTGGAGTGAGTATGTGCATATGCACATGTACCTATGTCTCCAGCAGACAGAGGTTTGGGGAGGGGGGGTTCAGCTGACTACTCTGACTTTCAAAAGAACTTGTCAAATAGATACTCAGTCATCTGGAACAGTTTTGAAAACACTTCATTCTTTTCCCTTTCTCCCAGACTTCCATTAATCAGTGCCTCCTGGTACAAGTCCGTGTGGGAGCCGCAGTTCACTCAGTCTACACAGCCAGAAAGCTCAATACGTTTCAGGAGCGGGACATTTTGGAAATTGCCTATTCTCCTTTTCCCAGAAGAGTCAGTCTTTTACACATTTAGCTGCCACATTCAGAAGTCAAATGCCTTTATTATGATTATTCATTGCCAATAACATGCTCTGCACTATGCAATATATAACACTGTATGCAGGGTCTTCTCTAGGGACAAAGAATGTTCTCTAGCTAATAGTAGGCAGTGAGACTAGAGATTTTGAAGGCAAAGTATCTTCTTGGGCTTTACAGGTACAACAAGAAAATGATCGAAGTCTTTTGAACCAGACAGTGCAATCCTCACAACTCCCTGTTAGAGCAGGGTTTTCACTTGGTTTGGATGTGCTTATGTTGTAGACATAATTCTAGACACTTTCTCAAAGTTAGTCAATACTTGCACTACACTTTGCTATTATTTGCTTGTTTTCAAAGGAAGATATCGTCTTTTTGTATATTTTAAGATGGGAAGTGTAGTTGCAAAGAAGGAGTAACATGCCCTTTATCTTGCCATAAGCCAGTGTCTGAAACAGAACCTACACTTTTAAACTGTCTGTGTCCAGAAGCTACAGCATTTCAAATTACGGTGTTTTGGAAGCACTAGTAAATGGAAGAAAATTTTTGACTGGTGGAGTGTCATACCAAAGGTGTACTGTACACATAATGCAACTGCATCATGCCAGTGACTCATAATGTCTACTGAACCCTGTGCTAAAAGGCAGCAGTTGTGTTGTCCATTAACAGCCTCTGTTCATGACATTTGGAAGCCTTTGCAAGAATCTGAGATTCCCAGTGCTGCTGCTTCTTTTGCTTCTTCAGCTGGTATACATTGACACGCCAACCACTTGTAAAATACTTTCTCCTGTTGTGTCTTATAGTTAACACACTGAACTTTTGCACAGTTGCTTCATATTAATTCTCAGTGTCATGGATTATATCTTCTTAACTGCAAGGTATATGACAACATTCTGGAATAGGCACTGCAGAAGAGATGAAGGTTGAGTTTAGCAAATATAAGATAGCTACTGTAATGTCAGCTGGCAGTAAACACACTTCACTTAAGAGATGAAAATAAGCATGTCTAAAGGTACTATTTTTTCCAACACCGTAAATGAAAATGAAACTTAGAAATAGCTATTATTAATCCATGTAATGGTGGATGCTACTATTTTTCAACAGTATTCAGTTATTTTATAAGGGGTTATGGCTTCATAAAAGTGAATCACCCAAGCAGTCCTAGTCACTCTGCAGGGAAGAAACATACAGTAATTGCCATATTGGGCAAGAATGAAATACTACCTAACACAGTGTATCATTTACAAATGCAGCCAGCACCAGATACTTCTCATAAAGATTAGGGTTATCCTACGATCTTGGAAAAGGAGTCTTCTTAGATATTTTGCAAGAGATTACTGTTAGCTTTGATGCAAGTTTAACAATCTAGTGGTCAAAGTATGACAGGACAAAATTTAAAGTGTATTACAATGATGTCAACACCAGTAAACTTCCTATGTATTTCATTTTCATTAGAAATACTGTTGTCTTTTATATATGAAAACATGAGGATAATACTAATCTAGGATAGCTGATTTTTAAAAAACTGTTTGCCCTATTGCTGAACTATGACCTCACTAATTTGTTTACAGCTATTTTTAACATATTTAAAATGCAATCACTATGTCCTGCTCAACAAAGAAGTGAAACCATATTAAAAAAAAAAAAAAAAAAAAAAAAAGTGGAAAACAGCTCTTGAAAGCATTTTGATCAGTTCAGGGCAGGATTAGAATCATAAACCAGCATCCTATGCCCTGTGTCAGGGCCTTGATCATGGACCATGCTCTTCTCTGCAACAGCTAGCAATGAAGTCAGAGAATAGTCAATCATGCACTCACAATTTTCTGCTGCAATACAATCATATTCCTTTGCATTTTCAATACCTCTTTGCTCTTCTCTGTATCCAATTTTGGAGATGAGCCACTGGCAGTAATACTAGGCTTAGTCAGAACTTTTTCTTTGTTTGCAGAGAAATCATTTTATTCGAGGTGGAGGATTAAGTATTAGTATCAGAAAAAAAACCCAAACCCAAAAGCCAAACAAAAAACCCAACCAATCAACAAAAAATTACCTCATTTACTTACAACTCACAAAGTTTAAAGAATTATCCTGCTAAAGCATCCCATTGAAATCCCTTTCTATTTCTTTCTTTCCCATCTGAACTGACATCTTTCTAGTTTCATTGGGAAAACTCTTTAACTAGTATCAATTCCAAGTGTCTTGGTGACAATATTGATTCATATTAAAGCAATATGTGCATTTTCCCACTGCATTTCTGTTTATAAATTAATTCTTCACATTTGAAAAATTTCAGCTATGGGGAAGAGTCATACAGTACTATTCTAGTATCTTCATGCCAACATACCTGCCAAGATATAACTAGTTTCAAGAATGCAGTTTTCAAAACATTGTCCAGTCCATTGTTTAAAACAAATAGTATCTTAATCCATAAATAAGGTTTCCAATATAACACATGGATGCATTTCTTACTTTTAAAGCTGGTAAAACTTGTGAATGTAAGACCTAAGTACTCCTGCAGATGAAAGTTGCTATATAAGAGGCTTGTGGGGAGAGTGAAAGCAGGAAAAACATTTTCTGATGTGGCCGTATGAATATTGTGGTCTCTGACTAGTTAACTTACTGTCAACTTCCCCAAAATCTTGTTGAGCCTTAGAGCATAAGAAAGCTTTTCCGTGCAATTTTCAGTCCGTGTTTGCAATTTACGACTGTGCCTGTGTTTATGGGTTTCAACTGCATATGTGCAGCTTGAGGAATGATTGGTTTTAACTATATTTTAGGTTAAGTAGCCAAAGAGATGAGTCTGGTTTTTACACACTATCCCCAAAATTCTGCCTAGTTTCAAAAGTAAAATGACACAATTTCTAATCAACTCATTTAGACAGAGCCTACTCCAAACTGTAAAAACATAAGACATTTTTCTCTCATTGATTACAGCTGAACTTTTTGTTCAACAGTATTTTTAAGATAGCTGTTGTTTCAGGAGCTTAATGTCATTAATTTTATTTCAATATTGTTCTTACAGCTTTTTTCTCTTCAAAGAAAATCTATGCAATTTGTCTTGAAAGCTCTAGTCATAGCTAAATTAATTGTGTTTTCTACACAATGAGGCTTATCTTTCAGTTTAGTCAATTTATTTGGGAGTTTGCATTTTGGGGTAATCTTTAGGCCTTTTCTTCTTTCGATATGGAAAGGAGGGAGAAGAAATTCACAGTCAAAATTATTCAACTGCAGAAAGTTACATAATTGCAAATTTTATGGTGAATTTAACCTGTGCTACAGCTGATTGCACAGCTGCCACATGTTTATAATAATGTGGGTTCCAGTTTTCCTTCAGACCCAAGTTCCAGTCACCCATATCCTGATATATCAGCTGACATTAAGATTCTACTTCTGAGTGATTCAGCTGTCTTTCCTGGCAGGAAGATGAGAGATTGCATTTAAGTATTTTCCCTGCAGACTCTATGACAACCAGAACCATACTGGCTAAAGACAGTTCACGGTGCTCCTCTCATATCTTCCCGTACCCTCAAGTCTGAGCCACATTGCTCTTGCTGCCTTGACCTTGTGGTTTTTACTACAGAAGTTCATAAAAGGTAGACTGCAAGACAGCCCTCTAATTTCTCATTAGGTTTTCTGTGTACCTCATGTTAGGAGGCTGATTTTTATCATGGAGAAAAATTAAGTCTTCATTCGTGCTTTGAATGTGCCCACAGCTGAGTGCACTGCATCTGGTGTGAATTCTGCAGCAGGAAAAGGAGGCAGTCTCTTAGGATCTCCCATGCCTTAGCCAGCAGGGGAGACACACAGGGTTTTTTTTTTTGGTTGGTTGGTTGGTTGGTTTGTTTTTTTAAAATAAATTCAGGAGTGTTTTCTCTTTGTCATGTTCTATTGTATCTGTGAAACAGTAGGAGGGAAGCTGCAACTAGGACATTTCACAGCTCAGGCAGCTTTGAGTAAGTTTCACATGTCCCAGCTTCAGTAAATAGGAAAACCACAGTCCAAAGAATGAAAAGACGACCCTTACACATAGCTAGGTCTGAAATCCAGTAGAGATAATTTTCAGGAGTCTAAGGCTCCAGAACTAATTCCTGAAGAGATCCTTCAGGGCCACACTAATTTTTCCCTTAGTCTATATAAAAACACTGATATGTATAATCGTTCTGACATTTGTAGAATAGCTAGATGTATAGGCTCTGGTCAGCACAAGTGTTTTATGAGGTACTGACAGGTCTGTAGGACTGGACCTCTGTACATAAGGACCACTAAGATACATCAAGGCATTCATAAGTCCTTAGCACAACCGTATCTTCATCTTTCACAAGACATGATGGGAAGCTACTTCTAGTTTAAGTGAAGGAATCTACTCTGGTTAGTAAGGCTCTACATATCTCAAATAAATTACCTTTGTAACTCTTGTCAAGATCCTTGGGATTCTTTTGTATTGAAATAATATCAAAGATTTATTATCTTGCTATTCTTGAATCTTCTTGCATTTGCTGAATAAACAGCATTTATGGTATATCAAGGCTGCTGAATAGGCTTCTATTGCCCATAGAAAGCTCAAAAAAATGTGTAAATGGTGTTTTGTGTTAATCTGCTTTTACTTCCAGTCTGTGAAAGACCCTTTGGTTTTGGTTAAGGTCAGTGGAATACTAAAGGACCATCTTTCCCTAAATTTTGTTTCAAGGGTTCCTAAATTTTAGAATCAAGGTTTTACCCCAAAATGAACTTTATCCTTGGTTTTTGCTTCCACACAGCTTTTTTGTATCTTCCAACCAGAGAGCCCATCACAGAGTGCAAATGATTGTAAGCACAGGGCTGAAAATCCCACTGTCCTGGTTTCACTTTGTATCTCTATTAGATATGTCTAATTCTACCTATAACAGGACAAAGCTTTTTATAGAGTTTTGACAGGTTAATGTGATTTCTCTAAAATGGGACACCAGTTATTATCTATCAATAGTATAAATAAGTCTTTGACTCAGAAACCCATGTTATTCTTTGTCACCTATACAGCAGAACAGACTAAAAATTAATAAAATATTTGTTTTGAAATATTCCTTTTCCCCACTACGTTTCACTTGACTCCATTCATATCTGTAGTCCTGTGAAAGGGTTGAATGCAAGTATTATACTGATAAGTGTGAATGCTGCACTGTTATATTATCTGGCACATAACTCTTCTCTAGGCAGTTTTCCTCTTTGGGAAATCTTTTTCTGCTTAACTCATTTTAAAAGAATTTATTCTTTTTTTTTCTTGTAATAGTAATTAATTACTATGACAATATCACCCATGGCAAGAAAATGTATACTGTACCTGAAGATACAACAATAATGTCTTACCTGCTATAAAATTACTGTTCGTATAATTCACTGCTATCTTGTGGTTGATGCAAATAGAAATGCAAGAATCCACAAAGCATGTATAAACCACACTTTATGTTTCATACAGCTAAAAGAACAATATCACTAGTTAATTTCACAAAGCCAGCACTTTTCATGTACCATCAAAAGATCCTCTATGAATCACAGTTTCTTGATGGGGAAAGGGAGGGTTTGCATTACAAGTACGAATGCCTATTTGCAAATAATACATCCTCTTCAGTTGTCCTTGACAGCAACACACATTACATTTAGAAGATGGAGCCACATTTCTCAGCAGATTCTGGCAGTATTTCATGTAGCAGAGGAGATATTCAGAATTAGCCTTGCACTGTACATTGTTCACTGTCCTTAACTGATTGAAGTACCAGCACCAAGTACCCCAGTGGGTGGAGATTTTCTCCTTCTCTAGTTTCTTTTTCGTGTGTGTGTGAATGTCTTCATTTAAAACTTTTTTTAAAGTGACCATAAAAGCATACTGTAGGCAAAGTATAAACAAGCAATTAGCTGATAGGAAAATGATCCTTAAAATAAGTATTCACAAAACCACTGTGTATTAATTCGCACTCTTCAGTAAATGACAGATTGATGAGAAATAAATTAATCTGCTCTTAGAAAACCCAGTGTTATGGGAAAATGTATCTTGCAGTTGGGATTTATTTTTGTGCTACAGGTATTATTTTGCTTTTACTTTTGGTTAAAATAGTAGCAATATCAATTTAAGATATCCAGAGTGGCTTATTTTTAAAGAGCACTAATAATGTTATGAGAAAATGGAAAATTAGTTTCTTGTTTCACTCTCAGTTGAAAGGTTTCTGGAAAAAGAGTGAAACTGAACTGAAAACTATGTCCAACATAATATTCATTTAAGTTACCTAAATAACTTGGTCTGGCCTCAAACTAATCTTACTTGGAGCGGAAATTGGGACTAAATGACCTCCTGATGTCATTCCAACCTGAATTATCATGCAGTCCTATGATTTAGGTACTATTTTCCATACTATAAATAGAGTTAAGACAGACCCCTGATCTGCTGGACCACCTCTGAATTAGGATTAAATTTCTATAAATAACCTATAAGGCTGTCATCATTTAGGATTAATGGTGTATCACATTGCAATGCTAATTTCACACGTTTCCAGCCTCTTTGCAAGGCCCAGCTAAAATGTTCATGAAAGCTATGTTCTATGGATTTGGGAAGCACTCAGACCAGAAACTCATAGTAATTCTAATGAGAAAATGTTGATTCTCTTCCAGTCATGTTCTGGTTTTGGATGAGATAATTTCCTTCATAATAGCTGGTACAGTGCTGTGTTTCAGCTTTAGTCTGAGAACAATGTTGATAACACATGGATGTTTTAGTTGTTGCTATGTAGCACTTACTTACCCTGATCAAGGACTTTTCAGTCTCTTATGCTCTGCTAGTGAGGAGGGCCACAATAAGCCCGGAAGGAGCAGAGACAGGACACCTGATCCAAACTAACCAAAGGGGTATTCCATACCACAGCACATTACGCCCACTATATAAACTGGGGGGAGTTACCTGGAAGGGACCAATTGCTACTCAGGTCAGGCTGGGTACTGGTCAGTGGGTGGTGAGCAACTGCATTCTACATCACTTGTGGCTTTTTCTTTAGTTTCATATCTCTCACACTAGATGTTATTTCCCATTTAATCATGTAATATAATTTTTAGCTAAGTAGAGGTGATTTTCAGGCTGCTACATTTAGTTCACATTTGCTATCAAATGTTTTTAAGATGAAACTGAATTTTATGCAGTAGCTGCATAGAAACTAAAGCGCTGAAATATATGAATTTCATATTGATTTTAAGACTTAACTCATATTCCTTTGAGACTTCCTAACATGGTAAAATAATTTAGCTTTATCCTGTTAGCTTCATGCTATCATGCTTGTCACTACTTTTCTTCAGCTTTAAACCTCTTGTCATTTTGAAGTCAACAAGTTGCTTGATATATATTAGGTTTTTCTTTTGAAAGAGAGATTCTGAAAAGGAAGATAAAGAGCACAATTCAATATCTGAAATTGTGTCTGTGGGATCAGCAGCTTGCAAAATTTAGTGGAAATAAGTAGAAATATGTCTGGTCTCACAAATTAAGGAAATGAATTCTCAAACTATGTTAGTCTCTTGTTCTGAAAGTCCAAGAAATCCTTTGTCTGCTGAACTGATCTGGCAATTTTGGAAAAGCAATCTCTTTCTGAATATTTGAATCTGATCTTCTTTCTGTTTCTCAGTAAGTGCCAGTAAGAAAAAAACGGGAGCAACTTTATTTACTCCTCTAGAATATTAAACACAGATGTATGAATTGTGCCAAAAGTATATATCATGGGGATTTATTTGAATAAGCAATTAAGATCATAATTTTTGTCAGGTAATTTGAGTTATTTCTCCATTGTCTGCCTTCCCCATTCTTTCTCAACGTCTACATGTAAATATAACCTGAAAAAATATACTGTGATGCTTAAAAAGACTGGTTTTGCACATATTGTATGTTTCCCTTATAACAAGTGACAAAACCAAAACAACAAAACTACACAAAAACAGTTGTACTAGAATTCAGATGAAATCCAAAGGGGCACTTTTGCAGCATTTTTGATTCCTTTTTCCTCTTCTTCTCAAAGGCCAAGAGGGGGCAGGAGGCTCCCAACAATGGGGCAAGAGATGGTGGCCAGGGCCCACTTGGGCTTTACCTTTCCTCTTAAGAGAGATGTTTCAGGCCTTTAATCATCTTTGTGGCCCTTTGTTGGATTCTCTCCAGTATGTCCATTCCTCCATTCCTCCAGAACGGGACTGGATAGCTTCTTTTTCTACTATGGCCTCCACTCAGCTGCTGTTCTTATCTCTGAAGGATGCTGTCTCAAGTACATTCTGAATGTCTGCCTTTTATTCTGGTCATGGCTTCTTTCACTGTACTGCCTTGGAGAGGAAGGGAAAGTGGTGAGTGCTTGTCAAGATGAAGAAGGTGTAACGGAAAGACATTGAAGGGATAGGAAAACCAGGTTCCCCCTTCACAATGTAGATGCCAGTACTTAAACTAGTTTCACTGTCAAATAGCAATAAGCTGTAACTGATAAAAATTCCTAGCAGGGTCCATTACCTAAATACCCTTTTCAAAAATACTGAGGGCCTTTAAATCTCTGCAGTTTATTAAAAACAAAACAAAGCAAATCAGAACAAAACAGGATAATATTTTTAGAACAGAGAAAACGTCCCAAAGTATATCTAAAACACAGAACCATGTTAGCTGACCTGTTAAAACATCATCCTGAGCATTGAAAATGCCATCAGGTAAAGTTGAGCAAAAATAAAAGAAAATGAAAACAAGCTGTATGACATCAAAACCTGGCCAATTTTGACAGGTATCATTAGCATCCCAGATTATAATGTTATGAACTTTGGTGTTTTGTGGATACTATTTAGTATCTTTTTCCTTTAATGAACATTTTTCTGATAATTTAGGTAATTGTTGGGTAACAGTGTCAGGAAAATCACAGCTGGAAAAGAGACAATTACAGATAATTTAGACATGCCTGTGCACTGAACTAGAAACAAGTACAGTTAGCCCTTTCTGGAAGATGTTTATCTAACCTCTTTTTAATACCTCTTTTGAAGGTATAACCTTCCTTATTAATATCTGGGACAGTCTAAAAGCCTTATATTTTTCTAATACGTACTGTGAATTTTTTTACAAGGGGAAAAAAAGACAGTTTTCTTCTAGTCCAACCTCCATGAACATGGAAAAAAAATTTCACAGTTCTGTCTCTCTATATTATTCAGTTAGTGGAAAACTATTATCTTGTCCCTGCCGTTTAATCTTTGCATATTTAAGTTTAACATGCCCAGGGTTTTTTCAGCTTCTTTTCTTGGCTATTTTTTGTGGTTCATGACTAGACATTACCTAGTTTTTCCAAATGTTTAAATGTGATGCCCAAAATTAGATGCAGTGTTTCTTTTGGGTCTCCATTAGCAATGTATCAGATGGCATAACTGCTTTTTGCTTCTTTTAGGTGAGATTGTAATTTAATTTTTTTTTCTAGTAAAATCACAGTAGTGCCTTCAAATACAGCTTGTGATTTATTAACCATTTACTGTAGAAACATTTCTTAATTATATTCATATCTCCACCATCAAAGTCATTACTGTAAATACTGAATTATTCTGACTCTTTGGAAAGCCCACTTTATTTACCCATCTACTTAGATAGCAAACCAGTGAGTTTGATATATTCAGGAAGTTATGCATTTAATTTATGGTGATTTTAGTAAGACCATACATTTTAGAATGATTATGAAAAATATCCTGTAACTTAGCCACTCCTAAATGTCAGTCATATCTGGTATTACCCTTTTTGCAGTTGGGTTTGTTATCTGATTAAAAGAAGAAAACCAAGCATTTTGTATGATTTCTTCAGAAACATGGTGGCTACTTTTATCACTATATACTGCAGACATGCACAGTTTTTTGATTTATTATATTGCAAGTATAAAAATTTATTTAAGTATTTCCACTTTTTCTACTGCCACCATTCATCTATACATTTGTGACCAAATTTGAGGATGGGAGAGGTTGTGGAAAAATATATTTTTACTTTCATTTCAGGCAGTATGAATTCCTGAAAAGGAGAAGTTTTCATAGTATGTTGAATTCTTCCTCATTAAAATTGTCTGAATAACATCAATGTCAACACATTAAAAGGGAATTTTAAAGGAAAGAACTGGTTATCAGATTAAATGACTGACATATTTATAATAATTGAGAGATTGTGCTTTCCTTCCTTTTAGTTTCATGTGTAAAGGACAGGTTAAAATTCAAACTAAAAGGAAGGAAAAACTTTTAAAATATAACTTTTCTCCTCAATTTTTTAATGGCTTTATTAAATATCAGTGAAGGATAGCCTCGGGACATTTTTGGACCTGGTAGGCTGACTTTCTTTTGCTTTAGTGAATCTTGTCATATAATTGCAAATTGGTGCAATTCAGTGAAAATATTGCCAGTTAGATTGACTCCTGACCTGTATAAAATGCATTTAGTGAATGAATAAAATTTTATACTTATAGATTAACAGGACAGGGAAATCAGAGATTAAATAAAATTTATATTTTCTTTCAATTCAGCATGTATCCAAGAAGCATTGTGAGAAATAAGCAAAGAAATAGTGAACCAAAACATTTCAGAAGTCAAATGCAGAAAAAAGTGGGGGAGTTAGAAATAAGCAGATATATTCTGTAAAAATATATATATTTTTACACACATATATATATGTGTGTATATATATATATATTTATGTGTACTTTTTTTTTTTTTTAACTTTAATTTCCCAAGCCATTAGTTTGCTTGCAGCCCAGAAGGCCAATTGTATCTTGGGCTGCATTCAAAGAAGTATTGATAACAGGTCAAGGGAGGTGATTCTCCCCATCTACTTTGCTCTAGTAGGACCTCACCTGGAGTACTGTGTGCAGCTCTGGAGTCCTCAGTACAGGAAAGATATGGACCTGTTGGAGAGTGTCCAGAAGAGGGCCACAAAAATGATCAGAGAGATGGAACACCTTCCTGTGAGGAAAGGCTGAGAGAGCTGAGCTTGTTCAGCCTGGAGAAAGCTCTGGGGAGACCTAATATAGGCATTTCAGCACTTAAAAGGGGTCTATAAGAAAGATGGAGAAAGACTTTTTAGCAGGCACTGTTGTGACAGGACAAGGGTAATGTTTTTAAACTAAAAGAGGGGAGATTCATGCTGGATGTGAGGAAAAAATTCGTTACAATGAGGGCAATAAAATGCTGGAACGGGTTGCCCAGAGAGATGGTAGATGAGTCAACCTTGGAGACCTTCAAGGCCAGCATGGATGAGTTTCTGGGCAATCTGATCTAATACAAGATGTCCCTGGGTTTTGGACATGATGACCATTGAATGTCCCTTCTAACCCAAACTATTCTAATATTCTGATTCTATGAGTTTTCTTTTCCAAAGTGCTTAATTGTTTGCAACTGTTTCGAATTTTGTACTACAGGCAGTTTTTGGATTTAATATAATAAATGCATTTTTTTTCAAACGGCTCAGAAATGCTGATGTTTCAGAAATTCTCTTAAGTCCATACAGTGGTAGAAAGGAAATAAGACAAATCATGTCTTTTCCTTTATTCTTGTTTCTACTCAGCTGGAAAGTCACACTAAAAAATTCAAGCTCCCATAAAATCGCTGAACTGTAATTGTAAAGTACTAATTAAATAAAATATGCCATTTTCTTGAGAATAAAATAACATTAGTACATAACAAAAGTAATATAATTTTCTCAAGGTATCTTGGCTTTGAATAAACTAGATATAATAATTATTCACCATAGTTTGCAAAACTTATACTTCCACAATTACTACAGTGTGAATCTCAAAAATTAGAGCCTGATGCCTCAGCTGCTTCAAGTTAGATACCACAATGGACTTTGCTGACTTAAGGGAGTCCTAGTGAATATGCTCCTCTTTAATACCTTTGTTGGCCTTTAGAATAGTTTGGAATTGAACTAATTCACAGAGATATTCTTACGAGGGGAAGTTCATACATTACCAGCTTAAAAACAGCAGCTGCCAGCTGTTCCTTCAATGTGTGAACATTGCCTTTTTCTTGCAGCCCATGATCGTCCAATGATAAAATCTGAAACTGAAGTTTGTTCTGTGTATAAACAGATCGTAGGTCGGATGTGAGACATGGAATATTAAGCCATATTGGGTAAGGCTTTTTTTATATAATAAGAGGAGGAAGGGTTTTCAACCTAAAGTTGTTTAGGATGAGCATTAAAAGTTAAAAAGCTACATTCTGACTTGCAATATTACAGTCTCCTATTAAGAAAAAGAAAAAAATAAGAAAGAGGTAACATCTGTAACTGAAGCCACATTCTTTCTTCCTCCAGAGTTGCACAATCCTCTGATGGGTCAACAAAAGCCAGATTTGGTCCAATTTTTTTATCTCCACACATATATTTTTCCTTGATATGACTTTCTTAAATCAATTCAGTTTAGCTTTTTAAATGCTCTTATTCAGAAAACGTTAGGTGCTAAATTATATAATTTTCTAGTATGTCATTCTGTCAGGCTGTGAACAGCAGCTGCAAGCATAAGAGCAATGCAATTCATTACCCATTAAAGGTCTGACTATCAACACCTTCATGTAATTACAGTTAACTTGCCCAGTGGTTGATCAGATATGCATAGCTCAACTGACTTTTCTTTTTTTTTTAGCAAAAGTATGTTTTATCTAGAGCGGTGCAACAGAATAAGCAGAAGTAGGTCTGTCATTCTTTGAGAAGGAACACATTACACCCTTTTGAACATTCAGTATATTGCAACAGTGAAAACAACGGGTGATAGTCTTTCATTGAGTTTCTTCACAGTTAATTTAATGCTAACATTTTTTAACTCATAAATGTTTGTTACAGTGCTCAAACATGACAATTATATTGCAAGATTAACATTTATTTAACAAATTGTGCAATGTACAGGCATTTAGATTCTGTCAAAGCTAAAAGCCATCTTTGATATGTTGAATTGGAAAACAAATTAGTGAAATATCACTAGAAGCAACAGAAGTTCTTATTTCAGTCAACTTTTCAACAACTGAAACAACACAGATTGTTATCAGAAGAGGTACATAGGGGAGGATTTTGGCAGTTGTCCCCATCTTTGCTCATTAGGCTCTAATTTCCTTAGACCCCCGCGTTTAACTGAAATGCGCAGTTTCTCGGTTAAGCAGTACGTATGTCTCATCTACAATCCCTATGAGGTATCTTGATCCTATAAATAATACCATAATGGTGGAAGTCTGCCATGAAAACAAGCCCTTAGTGTAGGTGTCAATTCTGAGAGGTCTAAAGAGGTGCCAGTGGGGCCCCAAAATGGTAGGATTCTGTCTGGCTGCTTCCTGACCCACAGCATTTCAGATTTTTGTCTTACACAAAGTGACAACTATGTGCCACCATTGTAAAGTAAAATGGCTGCAGATCTATATTTCCTGTTTTTCAGCATATTTCCTTGAGAAGAAAATTTTTGTAGTCAGTGAGTTTCTAAAGAATAAGAAAAAAGCCATTCTGTGATTATAGCAATAGACTTCCAGTGTGACCTCTGACTGATTACCCCACCTGTTCTCAGTGCTTTTCTAGATGGCAGATCAGAGTGGCTGGTGGCATAGGGCTTGGAAAGTTATTTTCATGTCACAGCTCTTGTTACGAAAACTACGATGAGTTCAGTTTTGGTAAAACATTTCACTTAAAGCCTTTAAGTCTGCAAGGCACTTATGCAAATGTTTAATTTTAAACATGTGAATAGTACTATTAACTTTGATGGGACTATTCACATACCTAAAGCTAAAGACATGCTTAAGTGCTTTAATAATAACAGTGAAGGAGGGGGAAAGAACACCCATGACCTCCATTTACGTTATTGCTTCATTAATTTTTTTATTTATAGGCTCCTTTGTGGCATTCATCAACACAATATTGGAACATGTCAAGAATATTAATGTTGCCATTCATTTGCCTTTGCCTGACAACAGTTGTGCTTCACAAAAAAGAAGAAAAGAGAATTCTGTGGGATACTGGATGGCTTCTGTAGGCAATCATGACAAGTTCTTAACGCAATTAAAAAAAGCACTATTAAACTTCCCCACAAACCCCTGAGTCTCTTAAAATTACAGAGACTTGAACTTCAGTGTGCTCTAAGCTTCTCTTCAATCTTAGTTTTCCTCCTCCTTCTTTTTTTTTTTTTCTTTTTCAGAAGAAACACCCCCAGATCAAGGAAATTCTGGTAAAGAGAAACCTTCTTATCTTCCTTATTTATCGAAGTAAACCAAGGGAAGCTGTTGTGTTTTTAAAATATTTGCTTAGAATATACTAATCACTGGGTGATTTCTTCTTTTGGTGTTCCACGGATGGTATGTTATAGGTCCTACCCTGAGAACTCTCTCTAGCATAAAGTGTAGGAACTGTGCATTTAATTCAAGACATTCATGTTGCCTAAAATGTTAGCAAGATAACTGTCCTTCATTAAAAAAATGACACCCATGCCACAGTGGAATAAATTTTGGAATCTAGTATTTTGTACTGTTTTGCTTCCATCTGCTCCTTTAGCTAACACTGGAAATGCAAATTTTATTGGCTGATAATGCTACAGGCTGATGAATGTGAGAACCAGAGGGCTGAATAAAAAGTAATGCCTCTCCTCTCAGGTGGAACTGCTGATTCTCTTGGGCGCTCTCCCCGAGTCTGTCCCCAATTCATTACTGACAGAAAAGATTATTTAAATGTGCGTTTTACAAATGTTATGGACTATAATAAACAAAAATGAAACATGACATAATTAATCCCTTAGCAGGATGATTACAAATTCCATCAAACTAATTAAAAACTAACCTATATAGTTATCAAACAGATACTGTTTAGCAAAAATATTTGTGATAAATTTAGGATTATGGTCTAAATATCCTTGTAAGGGTGAGACTTAGGCTTTTGGTATTTTCTGCTGAAGGCGACATCTAGTCAGTTAGATGGGCTGCACACGATGGATCCTATTCTTAGGTTGGTTGTTGACCAGCTGGTGTAGACAGACCTGTGTTTCCCTTTTGCTCTGATACACAAACCAACTCTGGTCAAAGAATTATATCCGCATCACACTGTAGCTTCGGGTATATTGAGGAGCAGCTGGTAGTTAGCTTTGGTTAGCCCATCACATCCTGTCAGTGCTTTCTGAGCTGGAGCTGAACTGTGGGCAGCCAAACTAGACAGCAAAGACAGAACTACCATGATAGACCTGCATGTTTCCATGAGTATATGAAGCTCAAGTTTCCCAGCTCTTTCACTGTGAATTTTAATTTGGTTTGTAATATGGTTAGCTGAATTTGAGTTTGAGATTCCGCTGCTGAAGAGCACCTAAAAGTTGTAATATTAAACCTCACTCAGCATTCATGCTAAATGTTTAGGAATTTCATTGTTAAATAGTTGCAAACCAATTTTTTACAGAATTTACAGATTTGCTATTGAAGCCTTAATTATTTTATTGACTAATGCCTATATTAAATCAGGAAGATATTTTTTTTGCTAATATGTATCAGCTCCACCTGGAAGGAAATATTAAAAACTTGTTCAATTCTACTGCATAATCTGCCATACATATTTTCGTACCATTTTTATGTCTTTTAACAACCTTGACTTCAAAGAGCTTTTGTTGTCTATAATTTTAAAATACATCTACTTTCAGAACCTGTTGCTAAGAATAAGTAGAGTTTTTTCCAGTCTGGTCTACTTCAGAAGTTATGCAGCATCAGATTTTCAGGGTGATTCTGACATGAGACTCCAGCGAATGGAACACTTTGCATGTTACTCTATCAGAAAGTGTTAGGAGTTAATACAAAAGGTCAGTCTTATCACTGTGCAATGAAGCATGCTACAGCACATTAGGAATTAGAATATATCAAGGGCTAATATTCTAATACATTTTTTTCCCCCTAAGTTGAAAGAGAAGAAACTAGAAGCTTTACACAGTTAAAGGCTTCTGTAAAGGCTTAAAATTATGCAAAAGTATCCCTTTTAAACATTTAAACCCGCAAGTAGAGCTGTATCCAAGATGTACAACCATGATCCTGAATCCCCAAAAAAACTAGTGATGTTTTTAGATCAGAAATTTTTATTAAAGGTATTGATTTGTCTCAGCATGTTTTTGCATGAGAAGATGTTAGAAATAAAATTTAGAACTTGCACCAGTTCATCTTCTGGTGAGCTAGAGATTGACTATTTGATGCTAATGTTTTGTTGTAGATCTATTTCCAACTTTAATCTCATCCCAATAGTGCGCATGTAACTGTCTTTCAGTAGGCCTTTTTATCACTGAATAGGCAGACAAGAATATGTATCCAGTTTATTTTTAAAGAAATTTTAACAGTTCAGATACGCTATACAAGCCGAAATACTTTGGCACAAAGTATTCCATTCCCAACACCTTCTGTTAATATCATGGTTACCCACTAACAGAGTGGTTCAGTACTATCAGAGAGTGCCACCATGGAACTCCAGGACCCTTACAGATGTTAGCTTATAATTTAAGTGTTTTTCATTGCTAAAATTTACTACAGGGAGCTTATTTTCTCACTCTGACCATACCATCCTCAGCTTCTGCTGCACGACATGGGATTTAAGAAAACTGGATATAAACTTTTTTTTTTTTCTTTACTACTGTTACACTTTTTATAAAATACTGTGTGGTGTTCTGCTGCACTGAATCCTGTGACAACCAGTACTATTTATAACCTCTCAAAATTGTATTTAGAAATGGTGTACACTGTCTAATGGACAGGATATACATTATTCAGGAAATATAAGTTCAGATGGATATTACCTAGCTTTATTAAAAGTAAAATTCATGCAGAAGCAGAAACCTTAAGTAGTGGTTTGCTCAGGAAAATCAGTTTAATAAGTCATTATACTGCATGCCACTGATATCTAAGACTGACTTTCAACCCATTCTTTTGAAACAATGAAATGCTACTAATCTAATTTACCATATTTTTCTTAGCAACCATGCTGATCTACTGTAAAAGTGGAAAACTTGTTATGAATTATTAGTTCTGAGCACACCCATAAGACTGGAAATAAAAATAAGTAATATTAATCAAATACTATTTAGATTTTGTACAGTTTTATCACCCTTCTGTACTAAAACATCTGAATAAGTTTTGAAAATCATCTTCTCCCTGATGGATATTTTAAAAAATATTTAATGCTACTTTAAATGGAATTGAAATAAAAAGGCTAGTCAAGTCCAGATTTCTACCTTTTATTCCAGTAGGGTGATGTTCATCTGCTGTTGCTCTTTGTTTTTTCTCTTTTCTTTGGAGCAGTGACTTCTTATCCTAATTTCAACAACAAAGAAGTCATGCAACGATAGGTGTTCAATATTATTGTATATTACCATGTATTTGAAATTTAAAACCATAAATTTCTACCTACTGAGTATTGTTATGGCATGCTTATGAAGAGAAAAAGTGTATTTTTTCCTCCTGAATAGTTTCCTTTCTACAGGGAAAGATTTTTGACAATTTATGTGTAAGACCATATCTTCTCATCAGAATAAGTAATTTAAACCAGAATAAGCTACTTTGCAAGACACACTAATAATGTCTAAGTTGTAGTCTATAACTACAGGTTTTGAGAAGGACCACAGAGTTTACAAATTCAGTACCACTAACCTGTAAGACAATCCGTCAAGCACAGCTTATATACTTTGCATAAGAAAATGCAGTACCAGTGTGTCATTACAGAAAAGTTACCTATGAGGTCACATGTAGCCATCTTAATTCATGGTAGCACATCAATTAAAGAAGCAACAAAAAGTGACACATGCTTGAGACTTGAGTTCTAAAAGCGTGATTGCATCTTTGCCTGTTGTGGTGACCAAAGACTTATGAGCCTAAAGCATGCTGCAGTCCTTGAACTGAATTAAGTCAATCAGTGTGGGAACACCATTTGCTGTAGGCAAAGGTTGCCTGTGTTCTTAAGAGACAAGATGCTGTAGTCAGTGGTTCACAATTTTGATGTCTTTAGACAGAAAAAACAGATGGAGTTGGGGAATCTGCTGGAAGGAGGGGGATCTGGTCTACCTTAAAATATGAATCAAGTTTTGGTATGTTTGCTGAGGTAAACATGAGCATCACAATCACACAAATATAATTCATAATTTCTTATCCAGAGGCTGTTTCAAGACCAGAAAGTAGTACAGTTATTACATGAAAGACTGTTATAAATGAGAAGATGGAGAATTGCACTAGATAGGACCTATGTGTAAATACAGAAATGTCATAATTTCACAGCAATGCCAGCATCTGAAATATAGTCAATGTCTATAAATACCTCTCTGTTTATTTCAACTTAAATAAACCCACTAATGCAAAAAAACCCCAAAACCTAAAACCACCATACTTGAATATTTAACAGCATGGAAAAGACAATGAAATTACTGAAACCCTGGATCCATGCCCCATAAGTTATTAAGGACAGAGTTTTGCCTGCCATTACTCTGATGTGATAAATTTTCTTCTAATCTGAAGAGCTATAAATTACGAAAACCTACTTTTGTACAGTTTTATTCAATATTTCCCATCCTAAAATAATGGGTGCAGCTAGTTGTAGCTATTTTTTTCTGTTGAATGCGTTGGGTTTGACTGGTATTGTGCTAGGCATTTTTCATAGTGTATATAAAAAACAAACAAACTGTGCAAAAGTTTTAAATTTTGGAAAGGTTAAAAAAAGCAGCCTTTTTAATAAATCAGCCAAATCAGGTTTTATCAGGCCTGTAAGGATATAATCTTAATGTTTTCACTGAAATCTGGATAAAGGGTACAAACCTTATGTTCAAATTAAGTTGTCTGTCATTATCTTTTTGAAATACTAGTAATACTAATTACACTAAACTATTTAACAAAAGGAAAAGTAAACAGGTTTGGGTTCTGGGTTTGTTTTTTTTTTCTGTCAGGATATAAGACACTGACTTAATAAAACGCTATGTAGAAAAATAGGTCTAAGCTAGCTCAGAACTGAAAACTTATCAGACATCATGGATGTAGCAATGATTTTGTTTAATTTTCTAAGACATAATACAAAATAAAAATTCACTTACTGTAATTCCACCTCAAATTATGTTTTAGTGCTGATTCTCTACATGAAAACAGAAAGATCACAAACATGTTATAAAATCCCTGTGAGCATTACTAACTGTGTAGTAGTAACCAATAAATGATATTTTATCGCTGCTGAGGAGCTGGCATTTGCCAGCTGCTGCTTTTGAACTAATTGCTGTGATAGCAGATTGCTAAACTTAATTCAAAGACTCAGGTGTAGAACCACTTGTGTTCAGAGGTAGTGATGGCAAGGGAAAAAATTGTTAGAAAGCCTATCCTATCATGTTAATGATAATTTAATGTTAATTTTTGCTGCCTTTGCATAGGCAAATGTGGACATTATTGCTAATTTTAAAATACTTTCTATTTTCCAACTCTGTGGAGACTTTTGGGTTTTTCAGCGCCTTAATATATGTTGGGAAGCTTGTGAAGTGATAAATCAGGACTGACATGATATTTTTATCACCAAGAAGAAAGAAACTGGAGAAATATTGAGAGAAAAGCAGCCTGAGACTAGATGCCCCAGGCAGGAGGAAGCTGAAGTAGCTTTAAGTGAATCTACCCTGAAAGTACAAGGAGTTTTAGCATTCTACCGGCATGCTGCTGACCCAGAGGGAGCAGTGGGCTTTGAAAGCAGAATTAGGAAAGCCAGTCTGACAGTTTAAATGCAAGACAAGGTAGGGCCTGAGTCATTTGCTCTGGCCTGCTCATAGCAGTGTGCAGTTGCTTTGAGCTTACATTTCTGTTCAACATCCAAGATTATTGTTATACACATATATTGCCCTTTTACTCATTTTGATATGATATTGAAATAATGGTGTGTTTGTCCAACAGGCAGACAGATTGGGTAAATTAATATTCAAACACATTCTTTCTCTTGGATCAGATATCTGTTTTAAGTAATGAAAGAGCACCTCCCAGAAGGAGCTACAAATATATGATACAGCTAAAGACAGTGATCTGCTCTGAAGCAGCAACAAAACTAGACAATCATTCAGACCATTAATTATTGTTTACAGTCTCAGGGTGGTTGAAATAATAATAAATATTGAACAAAGAAAAATAATCAGTTTCTTCAGCTTTCTGTTTCACCAGTGCGGGGGTACTGAATAACTTTTTCTGTCCAGAGTGACAGAGACACAAGTGTGTCATGTATTGTACCTGCTGCTTCCTTAAAATTATCTTCTTCCTTCCATCAGTGCAGTCTTACAAGCAGTGTGCGCATCAGTTTAAAATTGAGCACGTAGGAGTTGTGACTTGAAAAGGTGCAAGAATTAATATTATCTCCCAGAAAATGGGAAGAAAAGTACCCACTTTTTTAATTAGAAGGCAGAACACTTCATCAGCAAGGAATGAAAATCAACTCCAACCGTTCAACTTTCAAAGTTGTGTTTTTCATAAGGGAGGCTAAAAGTTCTGTAATTACAGCTTCTTAGCATTATGACACACAGTGTAAAATCTATGATATGGGAGATGATGAACTGTGATGCTTATCTGTATTAAGTCCTGTAAACTCAGCTGAGCTGCAGAACTGCTTGTCCTGGAATTGCTGGCAACTGTGCCTTAAGAAATCTAGTCTTTGAAAACTGTTCTGTATAACTTCATATCTAAAATAAGACTGGCAATTTATTATGTCTTATGTGGATCCTGTGAATCCTAGATATTCTCAGAAAAAAAAAAATGAGTATAGGAAGGTAAATAAGTTATGAACTTGTGGCAGATGTTAGAAAATACAGAAAAACACCATGTAATCCAGACAGCAACAATAAAATATTATACAGGACTTTGCAGATCAACGACTTTATTTAGTAGCAGACAAGAATCATAAACTTCAATCTATAAATTTAACAGTGAATTGCAGAAGAGGCAGCCAGTTTATCATAGTTTCTCATAACAATGGCAGCTTTTCCATCCTTGAGTATACAAAACTTTACAGAGCCCACAAACATCTACTGACACAATATATAAGGATTCTGAGGATAAGAAGATGGACCTAAAAAAAAACGCAAATACAACATCAGAAATGACTAAATAATCATGAATTTAGAAAAAGAGTTTAGACTTTAAGATACAGAGTTCTTAGTGAAACTCAAGGTTAGGCAATTGAAGCAAAAAAGTCTTGAGTGGTGCAGGATCAGTGCAGTAATCTGTTTCAGATAATGAAAGAGAAGGAAGTGGCATTGGTGAAAAAAAAAAAAGAATTATTATTATTACAGTGGTATCTCAGAAAATACTTGATATCTATCTGTCTGATACTTCAGGATTTTGCTTAAAGCCATGTCAATATCTTTGGAGAGAAGCTAAGATTGAATTTCATTGTTGTTGTAGTATTCTTTGAGACATTTCAGCATTCATTCGTTGTTTAAGCTTGCTCATATGTTCACTCAGAGTTATGCAACTAGAATGTTACATTTTCTTCCTCATTTTTCTTTTTCTTTTGTCTAGAAGACTATTTTTTACAGCACCCTTTAATGGATGAAATCAAAAGTAGCTTCTTTACTTGTGGGTTAGCACTATTTCTTTCTTTGTGGCTCTGACAATAAATTTAAAAAAAATGTTAGAAGGTACAAACTCCAAAAAATCATTGCCCCCAGCAGAGTCAAATATGTAAGCATGTGTTCAGCTTGAACTGTATTTTTAAGTGTTCTACTGGTATAGAGTTATGATGAATTAAATATTTCTCCATTTTTTTAAAGGCAAATGTGTAGACTTTGACCAAACAGCTTTGACCACAAATAAAAATCACTCAGCTTCATGAGTATACATTATGCATTTTTATACAAAACTGCAAACTCAGTAACATTTACAATCTGCCCAAAGACTTCCTAATAAATTAGGTCAAATTAATAGTTGATGTTATGCAGACTGACATTAGTGAAATTACATTAAAGATTAATTTGGCCCACTGCTTAAAATTCAGTTTTGAACCTCTAGGGTTAGACAATTTACATTATGAAGAACTAATCTGGTGTTAAGGTTACTTTTGAGTATGCATGTATGTTCTGAAGTCCAGTTCAACGCTCAGATACATAAATAGAAGGATTCATCAATTCTGAAAAGGACAAATTACAATAATATTAATGAACCCCACTCCGGAACAATGCCTCTTTTTCAAACTGGCTGTTACTGGCTTTTTGGGCATTGTGTAAAGGCATAACTTGTGCACATGCCTTATAGTGTGAAGAACACGATGGGTGAGGTTCACTTTGAGATAGAGACTCTGAACTGAACTCTATGGTGATTGTGTATGGGGAGAGAGTAGTGGCTATCACCTACTTTGATGTTAGCATGACCTGTGAAAGCATCCTTGTATCTATGCTGGGTTGTTATGGTATAGCTAGGTGGAAGACTAGATGAATGAAAACCTGATTGGATTGTTGTGGTTCCAGTGCAGTGAATGATGGTTCATTCTCTACATGAAGGTCATTTACAAGTGGAGTTTCTCAGGAGTACTTGGACCAGCCCTGTTAGATATCCTCATGAAGGACCGGGCGAATAGTCCCTCTCTGGCATCCTTGTAGCCCCCCTTCAGATGTTAATTACATTGTCCTTCGTTTTCATTATTAAACTGTTCTTAACCCATGGGTTTTACCTTTCTTTTCTGATTCTCCTACCCATCCCACCAGAAGGAGGGGAGGAATTGAATGAGTGGCTGCATGGTACTTAGTTGCCGACTGGGCTTAAACCATGACAGTCACCTGTATATTGAGGGAACTGATTATTGTCCTCTACTAAGCAGAGACAATATGTGGAACAATGTGCCCAGTTTTGGTCTACCCTGTACAGGAAAGTTGTCCACAAATTGGAGTGAGATCAGAGGATGGCCACCAAGCTAGTGGAGGGCAAGACCACTTGTCTCAGGAGGAAAGGCTGACAAGCTGGGAGAGATATGGAGTAGATATGGAGTTCCTGAATCAGAAAACCATATGTAGACAGTGCTATTTGAGGGTAGGGTATTTGAGACATCTGTGTGGCTGACATGACATAAGAACTAGAGAAAACTTATGTCCTTCTGGAGCAGCAGTTAGAAGCTAGCCAGGATATTATTGAGTATCTATGATGGATCTAAGAGCTTATGTTAGAGCAACTCTTTGCTGGAACAGTGTCTAATAGGTAGCAATAGGACCCCTAGTGACTAATTGGTAGTAATAAGCATACATAAAAGTATCAGTGATGAAATAGGGTAAGTTGGTAGGTTAGCTGAGACACACTGGTAAGCTAACCAGTACTTATTACATTTTAATTCATGCTCAGTGCTGCTCAAAATGTGTAACTGCAGTCATCTAGGAAAAATGTAAAGGGGAAATAAAGACCACTAGGTAGATATCCGACTTACTAATAGTTCAATGTACTGTTAATAGTAATTTATTAGCAAGAAAATTTAAGAACTGAAAAAGAACAAGAATTGAGGGCATATTTAGCCCAAAGAGCTTTTATTTCACAAATCTATAGGTAGCTGAAAAAGAAATCTAATAAGGAGGTTTCTCAGCTATAACTGTAAAGTTTTTAACTAAAAAATTGCCTTTGTGCTACCATAAAAAAACTGTAGTTCATTGTGAAGCCAGGTTTCGAATGTAATTTCTCATCATGCACCTCAGATTTTCCTGTTGTGACTTTTTCTTCAATGTGCCATAAGAATTTTGGAGGAACACTGAGCATGTACAGAGAATTAGTGAGGAGATGATGGCTAGCAAGTGTGAAACAAGTTATAAACTATTAATTCATAAATCACATTTCCTGTGACCTATATTTTTGTGCACTTTAATATCTTGGAAAAGTTTTGGTATACAATTTAATAATCACATTGATACTCTGAAAACAAGAACAATATTTTTTCATCAGAGGACGCAGTGTATGTGAAAATTAAATGTCTGATATTCAAACTTTTACACTAAAGTTCCAGTTGCATTATTCTTGATATGTCAGTAATGCCTACAATCCCAAAGAAATGCCTACGAGCCCAAAGGTATAGACATTGAACAAACACTTTTTAAGTCACACTCTAATTCTTCCAGTTTAAGGAAAAAAAAATAAAAATCAAGAGACGAGTACAGCATTGTTCCTTTTTTCTCAGTGCAAGCACTGGTGCAGAAATCTGATGGTTTTTTAAGAGTTTTGAATTTAGCTCAAGTTATATATAAAGTCTCTCACATGCCCATAATGTCTTTCAACTTTTTTGCTGATCTTAGCTAATCTAAAATTACTGATACCATTTCAATTCTTTCGCTTCTTGCTGGCTTTCAGGTTTACCAGCTGTCAGCTCTGGAACAGTAGATCTCATTAGAAAAGTTGCCATTCAAGGGGAGCATTAAAGAATGCGTTACCTGAACTGCCTCAATTCTGTGAACCATGTTGTTTCTCATGGTTATGGTCTTGGTTAACTTTAAATCTCTTAGGAAGTAAAACTCATCTTCCAGAAAATTTCCCAGATTCCTGTACAAAATTGTATTATTATCTTACCATAGTATTTGTAAAAGGTTTAGTTATTACCAAATAGGGCCATAATTTTTGGCTCACGTGAAATAGTACCATATGTGTTAATAGAAATTCCTGCAGCAATTCCTAGAAGATACATTACATTTTTGAGTCGTAAGTATAATGGAGAGCAGAATTTGGAATACTAAATAAATTACTGAGCTTCAATAAACTTGGATAAATATTTACAGATAAAAATAATTCAAGAAAAGTAGAAAAACCCTATTACAATAATTATGAAGTTTTAAATTTTATTTTGATTAAGTTCAGGTAAATGTTTCTTTCTTTAAATAGAATACTAAAAAAATACTAAGATATAATGAGCATCATATTTAGTGGAATAAGGAAATAGTCAACAGGGAAAAATAATTTTTGGAGGTATGCAGTGCAAACCATGCATGTACTAAACAACTTTCCTTCATCAAATAGCTAGAAAAACCCAGATTTTGCATAACTATTAATATTTTTCTCACATAGGCCTTCTATCATGTCTGTAACAATTTTCAAATTAAATTCAAACTAGGAGGGCTATTGGGCCTTAACTGTGTTTATCTAACAGGAGGAGTTTGAGGACAGGACACATGATCTGCATACTATAAGAGGAAAAAATATGTCAATTTTCCACAGTGGGGCAAAAGAATGCATAGATGGCATCATCTGTGTCTTCATGACTTTCAGAGCCAGAGGAATTATTTTAGAAAATCATGGTTCTTCAAACCACTCACCAGACCTCTAGCATATTTAAATATTGTTGCCAGTGTAATTAGATGGTTTGAAATTTTAGATTAAATTAAAAGCAATACATAGATTAAGGTGTTTTCTTAGATGAGATGATATGAAATATTGTGGGCAGAAGAGAGGCAGTGAGTTATGAGTATAGCCACTTAATATAATCTCATTTATTGTAAACTAGATATTTAGAAACAGTGTGAGGGACTGAATATTACTGGAATCTATCCTGGAATGAACCAATGAAATCTTTCATGGCAAAGCTAATCACAGAACAACTGTGTGTGGGTCTGAAATTTTGTTTGTGTTGCCTATTTCTTAGATCAAAATGCACCTTAATATCTGCACTATTTGTTCAAAAAATAATTTGCATCTGACTGTCTGTGAGAAAGCATATACAACAGGACACAGAAATAAAAAGGTCATTCAATAATGCACATGGTCTGCAGAGCACCTTCCATGTGGGTGTATTGCAGAAAAAGTGGGGTAAAAAAAAAATATCTCTTGTGTATTCAAAGTTCATTATATTAAAGCCAGTTCAAAAATCTTTATTTTCCCCTTTGATAGCCTCCAACCATTGCTAAATTCTTGTTACTGAAAACAATTCCTCACGTATATGGGGTCAGTATTCTGAATTGCAGTTATCTATGACACACAAACTGGAGTGTATATATAAGTATAACCCTACACCTACTCTGCAAAAAAAAAAAAAAAAAAAAAGAAAAGATTCATTTTGAAGACATAAAATTTATTTCTAACATACTAATTTGTTAGGAAAGTAATCAGAATTTATAAAATTTATCTTTGCTACTCTTAAGCAAAGGGATCTTCAGAGGCATGATGCAAATAGATAATTTCATAAGCCATTGTCAGAAGTCATTCATATTGCTTCTGGAAGAGCACTGTATTCAGTTCTCTGGCCTACAGACTGTACTACACCTTTAAGTGACTGATGAGGTTTAGCAGAAACTGATTCAAACACAATTGTGCAAGAATTTTCAGTGGTATCTGATTTTATCATCACAATTTAGCTAAAGGAATTACTTTATTCAAAGAAATTAGGCACAGACATAAAGGCAGGTGAAACAGAGGCTTTGGGGAGATTTGTAGTGGAAGAACATTAAAACTGCAGTCAACACTAAACCTAGCATCAGCAAGTGAGTCAGAGACATAAGTAACATGTTAATTTTGTTTTCTACTCCATATACCATTTATGCCTGTGTTTGTATGTATCAAAGGAATTTCACATCTCTGAAAAATCTTCTCTTAAAAAGGCACCTGTAATATTTACAGTACAAACATTTCTGGTAATGAGATTCTGAAACAGGAGAGATGAGGGCTAAAGTATAATTGCTTTTTTGACGCCAGAGACTCTCGGATAAATTTTAACATCTGGCATCATACTACATCCTGAAAGACCTACAATCTTCATGGGAGAAGCTCTGTCATGATTCTGTAAGCTCAGGTCATGCTTTTCATATCTGGCTTATTTTTGATGACTGCTATTTCTGTTACGATGAGGTACCTTTTAACTTGTTTGCTTTAGACAAATTCCTGTGCTACCCTAAAAATAGTTGCATTCAAAGGTAGATATCCTTTTCTTGCTTCGTGTAAATAGAAAATACACAGCTTGCCTTGCAAGGAAGATTAATGATTAAAAATTATCTTTTCATAATGCCTCATAATCTTTCCTCCAAACCTACCATCCTGAGAGTGGTCTATTACTTTCAGAAAAGTGATCTCTTAAATTAGGTGCTTATTCTTACATAACTGTTACAGATACATTAGCTGGTTAAGTTAGCCTTGGAAGATAAGTATTACTGGCACTTTGCAAGTTATGTTATTTATCTTTTTCTCCTTTTAAGATTCAATCATCTGTGTTCAAGAGGTCACCAACTATTACCTCTTCCCTTCATATTAGAGGGTATAGTACTGATATCCTAATATATGAAAAGTGTTATACCTCTACAGTTATGAGACTAATTTTTGTCTAGTTTTATTGTCATTTGCCTATAATCTCACTGTTCTCAGTTATGCTCTGGTAATGTATTATCTTGGTATAAACCTCTGATTAGTCTAAATCTCAGTAAATTGTAAAAATTAGCCTGTGATAGAAATGTGTTTTCTCTGAGTCATGCAGAACCAAATGGTCCTTCATTAGGGGACAGGTTTATCTTACAACAGAATAAAATAAGTATTCTAGTACTAATATTTCAGGATAGGAAAAGTCTACTATTCTCAGTGACTTCTTTTTCAGCTCCTGCAACTTTTTGAAGGAATTTCCCCTCCCAACCCTCCTTTTCATTCTGCTCTCACACTCCTATTCCTTGAACACTTCTTCCAATGAGAACTCCTTGGTGACTGCTATGAGTTAATGCTTTGGAAAATGAAACACTTATTTACAAACATATCTCAAGATCACAGATCTTGTGTGCTGAGCATAACTGTTTTGTTACAAAACAAAAATATTTTGGTTTGTGTTTTTTTTTAAAAAATGCAATGAAAAAAAAAGTCAAATAAGTCCAGTTCCTGTCTCTCATATTCACATGGGACACTCTTCCCCCACCCCCCACCACACCCCCCCCCCCGGGTCAAGTGCTATAATTCCTGGATGAAAAGAGGGTATGGGCGCTGGTGTCATTTAAATATTTTATTCCTTACATGTCCTAATGTTTTCTTATGAATTGTGGGTAGGAACTATAAGGCTCCTTAGACAACACTATGATAGCTATGAATACATTTCTTTAGGATTTGAATGTATTTAATTTTTTGCAATGAGTTATAGAACAAAATGTCCCATAAGAATGCCTGCACGTGTTGGCATCTTAATTAATGAATAAAAATTAAATAAATGCAGCACTAATTGTGAAAAAAAACAACCAAAAACCAAACCTTTAACCAGTAGAGATCTACATGAAAATCAGCAATGATATAAGGAAACATATATTTCTGTCTCTGAACAAATAAGGAATGCCATGGGAGTGATGGGGACATAGAAATGAGAGAAAAGATGATACCGAAGGCTACATAATTATTTCAGATTTGTAGCAGTGAAATTTTAAAGGACTACCTCAAAGTAATTCTGATATTTATTTTTTTTTAACAAGGTTTATTTACTGTTATTCCTTGCATGTTTCATTATAGTTTTGGAATTTTTTTAATTTTTACAGATTGTTTTCCAGCAAGAAAGCAACAGGCCAAGAAAATGTGGGCTGTTCAGCCTGGAGAAAAGAAGTCCGCACGGAGACCTCATAGCGAACTTCCAATATCTGAAGGGGGCCTACAAGGATGATGGGGAGGGACTCTTCATCAGGGACTGTAGTGATAGGACAAGGGGTAACGTGTTCAAACTTAAACAGAAGAAATCTGGGTTATATATAAGGAAGAAGTTCTTTACTGCGAAGGTGGTGAGTCACTGAAACAGGTTGCCCAAGGAAGCTGTAAATGCTCCATCCCTGGCAGTGTTCAAGGCCAGGTTGGATGGGGCCTTATGCAACGTGGTGTAGTGGGAGGTGTTCCTGCCCATGGCAGGGAGGTTGGAACTAGATGACCTTAAGGTCCTTTCCAACCCTAATCATTTTAAGAACATGTAGGGTTTTACCATTTTAGAGTTACTGAAGAGTGTTAGATGGAGGCAATTACTGCTCTTGCTATTGTTATTCCACTCTAGCATTTGTTAACAAAAAAGGCGAACAACATAAGCATTTAATGGTGTTATCAAATACGAAGCAGGCATTAATGAGACAGGACACCTGACCCAAACTAGCCAAACGGGTATTCCACACCACAGCACATCATGCCCAGTATATAAACTGGGGGGAGTTACCTGGAAGGGGCAGGTTGCTGTTCAGTTCGAGCTGAGCATCAGTCAGCGGGTAGTGAGCAATTGCATTGTGCATCACTGCTGTTCATTATTTTTATCCCTTCCCTTTAGTTTTATTTCTCTCCTCTTGTTATTATATTGTACTTTAATTATTAAGCTGTTCTTATCACAACCTGTGGGGTTTACATTCTTTCAATTCTCCTCCTCATCCTGCCTGGAGAGGGAGAAAAGGAGAGTGAGTAAGCAGCTGTATGGTACTCGCTGGCTGGCATTAACCCACAGCAATTGGTTTAGATGTACCAGACAGTTTTTTGAAAATCTGAAATTATGTCAAACTGAGATTTGAAAACACTAGTACGTAGGAATTCAAATTTCACCCTCTTTCCTCCTTACTTTCACTTGTCTAAATCCTCATAATCACAGGAAATGATGTAAGAAAAAGACATTAGGACAGAAGGAACATAAAAGAATCCTACAAATCACAAAGTGCTAAATGTTTTCTTACAGCCCATGAGAAATGTAAGAAATACACTGCAAGCCACAACATCAAATACATGGTCTAGAACAGGAGGAATCAAGACCACTGTTGATATCTTATGTCTTTGCTTTAATGGGAAATCAATTTATATAAATATGTAAATGATCCTCCATTAATTTCATATCTATATATATGATATATATATAAATATCTATTCAGGTATGCAAGAAAGGCTGAAAAACCCCAGCTCTCTCAAGTTTTATTCATAAGAGAGGTAGTCCCTCCTCCTGTTCATTTTTGTGGCCCTCCTCTGGATCTCCTTCAACAGGTCCACACCTTTCCTGTGCTGAGGACTATAAAGCTGGAAACAGTACTCCAGGTGGAGCCTCATGAAAGTGGAATAGAAGGCCAGAATCACACCCTTCCACCTGTTTTTGATGCAGTCCAGATAGTGTTTTAACAAATGCTACTTAAAGCAATGATATTAATTGTCCCCACAATTCTGCATATAGGCTTATCTGAAAATCTACTTCATGTTTGTAAATACTTTTTTTTAATTCTGTCTGGAAATATATTCATAATCAATTTATAGCTATTTACTTTACACCAGCATTCTTTCAATTTAATTAGTTCTTCCCCACTTCTTCTATAGACCCAAATTCTTAACAGAATTAAATGATTCTATGATTCTATGACTCTTCATGTAAACAAGTCATTTAACTTCTTTTCATAAGCTTGGTTTTCCATTATCATAATTATTTTGGCATTTCATTGAACCTGTTTCAATTTAAATTCATTAATGTAGGCAACCAAAACTTTACATTACATTCTGTAGGAGGTCTTAGTGCTATGCATATAGTAGTGCTGGGTTTTTCCAGTCTGTCTTTTCTGTTTCTTCCAGAAGTGTGATGCTTTTTTAAAAAGTTTGGTACACAAATAGCTCAAAATCATCTGTAGGATTTGAGATAGGAAAAGAAGTGGTAGTCTTAAAGTAAAGCAAAGAAGACCTAGGTTTGCTTAAATGAAAACACTCTAATGCAAAATCAGAGTAAATGGTTTAAGGAGGCTGTGGAAGAGAATGTCAAGAACAGCTTAGATGAGTATCTGTCAGGAATGCTTTGAGTTTAATTCACCTGTCTCTTAGTGGGAGAATAAACTACATGACCTCTTAAAAACACTTTCATTAATATGGCTCTGTAATAAAATATATTTCTATACCATCTCAGTAACTGTTTATGAATCATGTGTTTTATTATTTACAGCAGCAAATACTGTTCTTTATTTTGAAGTAAATTCTATTGCAAATTACTCTTCTTAATCCTTGAGAAACTGGGGTGAAATTATCTACACTTAGTCTGAAAGATGCACTGTACTATGACATGTGCCCATAACTGTACTTTTCAGTTACTAATATGATAATAAGACTCCGGACTTTACAGGATTTTTCTATCCATACATCTCTTAGTTAACATGTAATTTCTCTAGCATTTTTAATAGAAGTGACCTGATGAGGGAGATAGTCAATTCCCTTGATCTATAAGCTGTGCCCCTGTTTAAGTAGCTGCAAAGCTGCACACGTACACCATGATAGATGTTCCTACCACCAGCGCAGAGCCTTTTCCGCAAAGCTGCACACCTACACCATGATAGATGTTCCTACCACCAGCGCAGAGCCCTTTCCACAGAGCTGCTACATTCCTCCAGCCTCTCTGGCTTGTCTGAATGGCATCCCCACCCTCAAGCATATCAACTGAACACCTCAGGTTGATGTGATCTGCAAACTTGAGAGGAACATGCTCTCTCTCCATCACCTCCTCTTGTTTTTGATGAAGACATTAAACATAAGAGGACCCAGGACAGACTCCTGTGGAATGACTCTAGTTAGAAGCATCTTGGTAGAATATAACCCATTACCATCTGGGTCCAGCCATTAAAATACATTTTGCTCATGTAATTGTTCACTCATCCACTGTAACAGCCTAACTTGTCCACAGAAATGTCAGAAAGTCAGTGTCAAAACCATTGCTGAAGTCAGGGTGTTGGATGTGCACTCCTCTCTCCCCATCTACATATCCAATCATTTTATTACAGAAGGAAATCAAATAGGTCAGGCACAATACACCTTTGATAAATCCATGTTGACTGTTCCCAGTCCCCTTCTTCTGCTTCTGGGGCTTCAAGGATACTGACTCCATGATTTTTTCAGGGATGAAAGTGAGACTGGCTGGTCTTTAGTTGCCCAGATTGATCTTTTGGTCTCTTTTGAAGTTGACTATGACATTTGTTTTGTTCTGTTCGTAAGAAATGTCTTCCAGTCTCCACAGTTTCTCAAAGATAATGGAAAGTGGTCTTGCAATGACATTGGCCACTCTGACTTGGGTGTAGTCTGTCACGACCTTTAGACTTTCAATTAATCCATGACTTGATCCTCATCCACTGCTGCTGTCTTTCTTTCTTGAACCCTGCCCCAGGCACAGATTTCAGATAACTGTTCCTATTTTGTTAATTATAATTTTTTTTTTTCTACAGAACACTTGCAGTCATGGAGGGTACTCATCACCAAAATACTTGATGCAGCACAGAACTCCTAGCTTGAAAGCTCCCCCAGGCATTTAATTTTAGTCACCAAAGCATGCTCTTCGATATGCTCTGAAGTGTCTTAATCACAAGATTAGAAGTTTTTTCTTATTAATCCCTCTGCTTCAGGAGGAAACATTTCATAGCCTGGTGACCATAGCTGTCAATTTGGTCCATTAGATTTTTACCGCCTTAGTTAAGTATCTGGGACCCTTAATTTCTGTCTCAGTTTTCCAAGCCCCTGGCTATTTTTCTAAAAATGTTTTGATAGCAACTGAGGCTCCAATTCAGTGATGAAGTAATCCTCATTAGTTGTCTCTATCCTCAGTGAAAGAGAGGGATATGTGACATAACAGGATTTAGTGGCACCAAAACCCACTTAACTAAGTTCCATATACTGTTGGGGAGAAAGGAGGGACATAACTTAAATGAATGGGATGTATTTTGACTGTCTGGGAAATTTTGAGATTATGTTACGTGGATTTCTTCCTGTCAAGGCAGCAAATAGAATTTAATTGACACACTGCCAGGATTAGACATGTCTTACTACCATTTGCTGTGTTCATTGTTTTATTCCCTTGCTTTTACATGTAGATTTTTGAGTACTGGCTCATGATATTCTTTTTATTAGAGCTGAAGTCGAAAAGGCTATGAACTCCTGTGGTTGTTCAGCCTGGAGAAGAGAAGGCTTCAGGGAAACCTACCAGCCTTCCACTACCTACAGGGGGACTACAAGAAAGCATTGGAGAGGGACTTCTTACAAGGGCATGTAGTAATAAGACAAGGGGGAATGGCTTTAAACTGACAGAGTGGAATTTATATTAGATATGAAGAGAAAGTTCTTTACTGTCAGGGTGGCAAGGCACTGGAACAGAGGTTGTGGACACCCTATCCCTGGCAGTGTTCAAGGCCAGTTTGTATGGGGCTTTGAGCAACCTGGTCTATTGTGAGGCGTCCCTGCCTGTGGCAGGGTGGTTGCAGCTAGATGATCTCTGAGGTCCCTTCCAATCCAAACCACTATGATTCTATGATATAATCATCTTATGACTCATTCAGTAGCGCACCTCATAAAGGAACACCTTCATGACATGTTTCTTCATAAGTGTTTCTTCATGAGTGTGTCTCTTAAATTCCTTTTAAACTGTACTGTGCTTAGAGAACATTTTATTGCTGTTAATATTCTCTGCTAGTTTTAACTCCTTAGGTTCTCTGAATTTGTGCCTTATGTGCTTTTATCGTTCTTTCTGAGAGCATTTTGTTACGTGCCTGTTTTCACATTTTCTGTTATTGAGTTTTGCTTTTCAGATTATTCAAGAATTTTTCATTAAACTACATTGGTTTCTGGCCTCCTAATCTTACCTTTCCTTTGTATGTGGATAGTTTACCTCAAAGCCTTCAGTATCGTCTTTTTTAGAATTATCACCTGTTCTACATCTTTTCCTTTTGATTACTTTCTTCACAAACAAGTTCTCAGACTTAAGTTCACTTTCCTGAAGTTCAAGAAATGGTTTTTCTTTACTTTCTTCAGAATGGTGAATTTTTAAATATCTTTTGCTTACTTTACTCTCTGCCATCAATTTTTAAATTATTATACAGAATTGACTAAAAAACTTCTGAGTTGATTCTTGTACTTTTTGCAATTAAAAAATAATCCCCAACATATTCCAAGAACTCTATTGATACATTCAGTCCTGTGAAGATACTTTTTTAACATGTATCAGATATATCCAAACTGGATTGCTTTTCCATCAATCACTGGTGGTTGTCTTCTGCCAAATTTGACTTAAAAATTTTCATTTAAACTTCAAAATTTTCCTAATGAACTTCCTGGCTTGTTCAAAACCAGGAATCTAGGCAGCTGTGTTGTCACTTCTACCACTGATATTTTCCCTATAGTTCTTGGTGCATTTTCTGGGTTTCTGTTTCTTTTACCCCCATGCTGGGCTAGTTTATACCGGACTCTTGCTACATATTGAGTTTTAACTTCAGTACTGTGCCTTTGTGCATGTGAACACAATAAGTGTCCCATGGATTAGAAAGTAACAGAAGGAGATGTTAATGCAGGGGAGCATGTAAGCCTGTCCACTTTCCTGTGTCCATCTCATTTTAAATTATCTACAGCTGTTGGATCAGGGATTCTAAAATGTATGATACTTTTATCATCTGTTTATGGACTTCTTAATAAACCTGCTGATATCTCCACAGCCTCCTGTGGTAATAAATTCTGTAAGTTCACTATCCACTGGGAAGAAAAAACTCTTGTGTTTGCCTTGAACTGGTCTCTCACAAGTTGCAGTAAGCGCAGTAAGTTCTGGTACTTTTTGATAAATTATGTCTCTTCATTCTTCCTATCTACCACCTTCATGTTCTTCGTAAGTCTTGAACGTTCAACCTTGTTCTCTCCAAATCTGAGAATATAAAATATATTTTTCTGTCTTGTAATGTGGTACCTTCATCCCCATATTTGCTGCTCCCCTCTTTACCTTTTGCAAACTCTACAACATTTCATTCCTCTTGAGATGCATAGAACAAACCTGTACACAGTACTAAGAAACCAGTCTAACAATATTTTCATAGTGATAAATGGAGGTCCTCTCTTTTGTTGTCTCTTTCTAATGATACACCACATTTTGCAACCTTTCTTTGCTAGCATGTACATTAAGACAATGAGTTCAAAGAACCTGAGGATCACTCACCTGAACTGTAACTACCTGAGCATAACTGACAGAAACTACTTTGTAGTAGTAATATGTGTCAGTTTTGCATTACAAGGAAGAGCTATACAAGGGAAAAAAAGCTTAACATTAATTTATTAACAGAGTTCAAGTAATCTCTTTTAAACTTTATTAGAACTTCTGAACAACTGGAGTTGCTGCTTTAGAGTTGTATTTCCTGGTGCATTCCAGAGACTACATTTGTTGACTTGTTTGCTTATGCCTAATTTTAAGGGGGAGGGAACATCCAGACATACATAAGTCTAATGGTAAGAGAAGATGGGCATTGGGAAATGTTTAAGTGTCTGAACATGCATTCTTGTAACTGTGTAAGTGTTTGATGGTCATATAAGGATAGCTTAAGGCTTACAAGGATCTGCTATTAAAACTTTAATGAAATGAGTCTGGAAAAATCATGCATCATTAACGACATCCATCGTATGGTGTGCATATGAGATCCTTGCTGAGTGGCAAGCCAGATATGAAACAAATTACCAAAGTGTTCCAGAAAGAAAAATGGGACAAAAGCCAAGCAAAATGTGGGGTAAAGAGAGAAAAGGACCCTTCTGCTTTAATATCTTCAAAACAACATGTGGAAGATGGGTACTTTGTCAAAGAAATGTATACTTCCCATAGATTCATTCTCTGATAATCTAGTGGTTTGAGGCAAAAAGGAGTTTGTGTTTACTGATTTCTATGATATGGGAGAATAGCGACCGGTTCAGCTAAAAGAAAAAGCTATGAAATATCATTATAGTGAGTAATTATGTTTACTTTCCCCCCCAAAAAAAACCTAAATTCACAATAAATACAGTAAAAAAGTAGTATTTGCCTTTATAGACACGCAGAAAATGTTCACGTGAACAAAATCTATACAGAACACTTTTCCATCTGGAAAACCTTTCAGTAAAACTTTCGATGAACAAAAATGCTCACTACCTCAGGCACAGGGGCTAGAGGGGCGGCGGCAGATTTAAACCGGCCATCGTCGGCCACTAACGGTCATTTCCCGAGGTGAGCAGCTCCAGAGAGGAGCTTTCAGCACCGGAGCGAGGGGAAACCCCGCGTCCAGGAGCCTCAGTTCTGACCGGCGAAAGTCACCGAGGCAGCCCCGACCCACCGCCAGGCCTTGCCCAGGAGCCGCAGCTCCGCCAAGGCGAGCAGGGGCTCGCAGGGGGCGGTGCCAGGAGGGACGGCCCCGCCCTGAGCTGGGAAAACCCGCCCAGGGAGCTCGCGAACAACGCCTGCTGCGGCAGTTGGCGCCGGTAGCGCGAGCGGGAGGTGGGTGGCTTGGCGGGTGTTTGCCTCAGGGCCAGGGCGCGGTCTGGGAGCTCTGCTGTGGCTGCCCCGGCGGTGGCAGCGTCGGCACCAGACAGAGCCGATGAGAGGGGAGGCTGCAGCGCGGAGCTCGGGGTGCGGAAAGTGCCTGCATGGGCCTCGTGAGGCGAGGGTGCACAACGGCAGGACTGCACCCAGTGCGCCCTGGTGGAGGTCCTGCTGCAGCAGGGGCTGAGCTGCGGGACGCTGTCAGTAGCTGAAGGGTGTCCGGGAAGCTGAGAGGGAGCTGAGCTGCCTGCTGCAGGCCCAGGCTGTGCAGGGGCCTCAAGCGTCCGTCGTAGTGCATCCAGAAGAGGAGGAGGGCAGTAATCCAGGAAGCTGGGAGCTAGTAACAGAAAAAAGAACCAGGAGAAAAAGGAATGAGGTGATTGTCCTGCTGTAATCAGCACTGGTGTAGGGTTATTTTGAGTTGTGGATGCAGTTCTAGGCCCCACCATTTAAGAAGAATATGAAGGTCATTGAATGCATCCAGGAGGGCAACAAAGCTGGTGACAGGACTGGAAGGCATGCCCTGTAAGGAGTGGCTGAGAACACTGAGTTTCTTTAGTTTGGAGAAAAGGAGACTGAGGGGTGACCTCATTGCTCCCCCCCCAAGGGCCCAAGGAGGTGAAATGGAAAGGGAGGTGCTGATCTCTTCTTGCTGGGATCCATTGATGGGACGTATGGGAATGGTTTAGAACTGCGCCAGGAGCAGTTTAGAGTAGACATGATGTCGTGGTTTAAGCCAAGCCGTAAATCAGAACCACGCAGCCCGCTCACTCACTCCTCCCCCTTTCCTTCCCCCCCTGCCCCACTGCCAGAGGGATGGGGAGGAGAATCGAAAGAATGTAACTCCCACGGGTTGAGATAAGAACAGTCCAGTAACTAAGGTAT
>WYDI02012677.1:0-11390 GCA_009867235.2 Psittacus erithacus
ACTAAGGTATAACACAAACCACTGCTGCTACCACCAATAATAATAATGATAAGGGAAATAACAAGGGAAGAGAATACGACAGCTCACCACCCGCTGACCGATACCCAGCCTGACCAAGCAGTGATCTAACCCTTCCAGGTAACTCCCAGTTATATACTGGGCATGATGTGCTGTGGCATGGAATACCTCTTTGGTTAGTTTGGGTCAGGTGTCCTGTCTCTGCTTCCTCTCAGCTTCCCCTCCTCCTTGGCAGAGCATGAGGCTCATAAAGTCATTGGTCAGACTAAACATTACTGAGCAGCAGCTAAAAACATTGGTGTTATCAGCGCTGTTCCCAGTCTGAAAGTCAAAAACACAGCACTGCACCAGCTACTAAGAAGGAGAAAAATGACTGTTACTGCTGAACCCAGGACACCTTTTTCTAGGGATAGGGAGAGAATTGAGTGAGCAGCTGCATAGTACTTAGTTGCTGGCTAGGGTAAAACCACAACACAATTCTTATTTAATTCTGATCCATGTCTTGTAAAAAGAATTGTTCAGATTAAAGGAATAGCAGAAAAGGAGGCAATGAAGAAATAATATTTTGGAATTAAGATGGTATTTAGGCTGCAATGCTGCAATTATCAAGTATAAAAAAAATGTGTTTAATGAATCCACTAGTTCTTTTATTAACACCACAGATGATCATTTAGTGCAGATAGTGCATTGTAAACGCAATAGAAGAAACAAAATTCCAAGCACTGCAGACTTCCACCATTCATAATGTTTACCAAAGCTTAATTAAATTTTATAACTTACAAGTTACTTTATAATTTTAATAACTTTTTCTCATCAAAAGTTTTAAAAGCTGTTTTAAAACATGAATAGCTACTGCAATGCATTTGTGTTTATGTTCCATTAATAAGACCAAATTCTTTTATGAAAACCTGAGTTTTCAAAGTATTTCTAAAATGAGAGACTTTCTCTGCTAGTTGCTGGTTAATATTTATTTGCTCTAAGATCGAACAATTTCTAATCCAGCAAACTAAGGTTTAACTTCTGTGTATATAATTCACCTCTTCCAGTTGCTGAAACATTCATTGGTTTTATGCTGTGCCAGAATGGCAGTGGGAATTGTTTTTCTGATGATATCTAAGAAAAACCTGGCAAATGATTTGTCACTTGAGCCAGAAAAACAAATCCACATTAAAAATCCTCAAATATATATATTTATTTTAGGTAATTATATAGCTGGATCTGCTTTTTACCTTTCAATTAATATCTTAGCAAAAAAACAAATTATACTTGGGTTTGAAGAAAAATATCATTGGGAAGCACACTGCCACAATCCATCTTTGAGGGATACCAACTTACATCTCCAGTTACTTCCAATATTTTTGCATATGTGAGGTTTGTATGCAATTTCAGATACTGATTCTGTGGCATTATCTGACCTAGTAGATGACAGGAAGTAGATCGTATGTATTCTGGGTTAAAGACTAGTTTATGAAGGACCAAGCTTTTTTATCTTGATCTAGGACACACATAATAAGCCTGCTAGTATTTCAACAAGTATTTAAATATTAGAATTTCTACATTATTTACATAGCTTCTAATGCAAGCCTTATATAATTTTGTCTAATTTATTTATTGATATTTTCAGGAGGTAATTTTCAGACAATACTAACATGTTTATAAAATTCTTAAAAGACAACTAAAATAATTTTATTATGGATATTATTCAAGTGTTAATTTTAATAGCATTCCTGGAAAATTGGTATACCCTTTTTGCCTGAAAATTATCTCTCTTTAAAGAAAACAAGTGTTAAGTAGAACTTTAGTCTGAAAACAAATAACATCAGATTTATTGTGGATGGTAATTTATAGTGAAACCAAATAGAATATCGAAAAAGAGAAGCTGCCTTCTGCAGACACACAGACCTAAAAGATTCACAGAATCCCCCATTCCCTGAAAAAATTGTTAGTCTTTTTTATTTTAATACGGATGTCCCTGAATGGTTTGGAATGGTTGGCAGCTCTGAAATAACAAAGGAAAGTAATAATATTAAAATGGAGCTGGGAACATAAAATGGAACAGAAATAAATTGCCTTAAATGCACTGAACCAAAATGAAAAGAACTTGTCAAGACTGAATTCCATGTCTATTCTAGAAACACTAAACTATATCCTTAACATGAATTACGTATCTAAGTCCCAGTGCATGTAACTGGAATTCTTTTGAAGTCAATGATAGGCTCAAGTATTTGCTGAATTGAGACCTAAAGAAAAAAAAACCAACAAATTTATTTTCTGGGTAACTGTATATGACTAAAGTGAGATGACACCTGCTGGGTGGAATTAATAGCAGGAAATCCAACCCCATTTTTCCTTCAATGTCCTTCAGTGTTCTTGTGCCCAGTTTATTGCTCTGGGTACAGATGTCCTCTTTGGAAGACTATTATAACAAACTCATACAGTATTACAATCCTGTTCCACAAGCCTGTTCCACTTCGTGTTCCTGATCACTCCTTTCAGTCATTCGTTCATGCTGCCAATAGTTCTGATCTGCTCAAGTCTACTACTGTCCCAGTAAATCAATATCTCAGCCAACTTCTCAAGACTCTGTGGGAGTGAGAACTAGCTTTTTGTTCTCATTCAATAACTGTTCTTCCTCCAGTCATCCTTCCTACCTACCCCTGAGTGGAGAGATTCTGGAGCCAGTATGTGTCAAAACTTAGCAGGGCTGTGCTAAAAAAAACATTAGACAGGAGACAGATTAGTTCTTCAACAACCATATCAGAAAGAGTGCAATGAAAGCAACATCCTGGAATCAGTAATGAAAAAGTGAAGTAACAGATATGTATGATGAAAATTGCTGCTAGACAAGCCAAGAAGCAGCCTGGGATTAGTAGGAAAAAGAAACTGTCATAGATAGCATTAAAAGGACTTTTCCAGCCACCTGAGGTTGAAGGACACAACAAACAGAGAAAGCAGTCATGATTAAAAGATAAGGAGTTTGAGAGTTAAAAACAAATAAAGACAGGAATCCAGGAAGGAAACAGTATTTTCAAAAGGTGCAGTTTGTAGGGTATTTGTTTTCTTTTGAAGGATCACTGAAATACGTATATAGGTGAATTTTAAATTATTTTTCTATGACCTTTACGTCTATTCTGCTCAGAAATCATTAAAACAAACAAAGAAACAAACGAAACCCTTATAATTCATCTGGCTGTGGGGCTGTGTATGTGAAGCCTTTGTAGCAAGAAGTGGAAAAAACTTTGAATAGGCATTGGTGCTGCGATGGAGAGACGGGACTCTGCTTGATGCAAGCCACGTGTCGACTTTACTCCTTACACATAGGTACTTATATACTCTTTAAGGCAGGTATGAGGATTAACCTCATTGGTGTTTCACAGCTTTTGAAACCAAACATTAGTCACTGATTGGTCATTCGCATTAGCACCCGCTTTTACCCATACAAGGAAAACTCCTGCTCCAGCAACTCCGCCTGCCCTCCCAAGGCTGCTCCTACACATTGGCATACAAACCTCATTAAAGTGTTCAAACTCATACCTCAACCAGAACCACAGGAAACTTTTTCTCATGGATAAGAAGGTACCCTGTTCTTTCTGGAAATTTTCCTGCCCTCTCAGCAGAGTTTAATATTTCCTGGGTCTAGTCAGTTGCTACTGTGTGGAATATTTTACCTTCTTAACATGTGCAGCTGTTGGTCTGAAATGTCTTTTCAAAGCAAGAAAAGCAATATATTGGCATCAAGGAGGTGACTTTCTTTTAGAAGACAGATGAAGAGAGACAGTCAAACATTCTTAATCTAAATCTATAAAGTTAAATTCCAATTCCTTCCTTTTGCCACTTTCACATGTAACAAATTTGGAAATAAATTTTGGTATAAATTCAGTGTAATTGCAAGAACATGTTGTCAGCATTCATCGTTTCTATCTGCTGTTCATAGTGCAACTAAATGCTAGCAGACTACATATTTCTGCAGAGTTGCTGCAAATCCTAATCATGTATTGGGCTTTAAAGAGTCCTAAACATATGGTTTGAATGGTTTCAAAAGATAGTTCAACCATGAAAGTTACATTCTTTAATTTGAACTATTTTAGGACCTGGTATTTTAAACTTTTAAGAAAACAAGTGTTAAGTAGATCTTGAGTCAGAGAACAAATAGCATTAGTCAGATTTACCGTGGATGGTAATTAATAGTGGCGATGCTGCATAATACCTTGTAAATAAATTATATGCCCTATATACCACTTAGGGATTTAATTTATCATGCTCCAAAGTTTAAAAAAAAAAAAAAGGATGAAAAGAAAATACAGAGAGAAACATACAAACCTAGAATTACTTACACAGCACTTATCTGAAGTATTGTAGGCATGATTTCTAGCTTCAAGATTTCATTTAAACATACTAGTTGCAGGTAATTTGCATTTTTAATTCTTACATATGAATGTTGCAGAATGAGTATAAAAATTTAACAAAACCCCTGTATTTTTCTTTGGCACTGTTGACAAACCTTAGCAATGAGCCTTATCAATGCCTACAAGCAATTCAGGTGTGTTACCTGCTGGATCCTGCCAGTGCTTTTGAGGACAGTTGTTGCAATAAATAACCATGGAAAGGCCCAGCTACTAAAACAGTTAGCTGCTTCTTAGCTTCAGACAGAGTATATTGGTATGGTTACACGGGCAGTAGAAAGGAGAAAAAATTTACCAAGGAAGCCTAAATTCTTGTTTTTGACTACCACACAATTACTAACAGGGCAGAACCTACTCCAACACATATTAAAGACCTATAATTACCAATAATAGCATCATGCTTTCCATGATAAATTCATTCAAAATTCTGAAGTTTTCATTGTGCAATTGTTATATATTGAAGATAAAATAATATTTTAGTAATTAAAGTTTTAATTACTGCATTCCTTGTGGAAAGCCCAAATAATGGGATTCAAAATAATTGAAAAATTTAAGTATGTTTTCAAAATTTGATAAATTGTTGAGGGGTTTTTTTTAGCTTATGAAGTATCTTTTTCCTTTTTTTTTTCTTGCTACAATCTAATAAGAACTAATAAACAGCACCAATGTTCCGCTCGATAGATCAGCTGAAGGTAAACAATTATGTTGAGTAAAAACTCATAATCTTTTTAGCATTCAGAATATATTAACAGGGATTAAGGCATTTGTAGATATTAAATTACAAATTTGAGCAATCTTGATGGCAGATTACTCTTAGCACCTCCCTGCTTGGAATCTGATCTACTGCTTTTTAATACACAGATTTCTGAGAAGAAGCCAGCATATTTACACAGTAACCCATTCCAGTCTTGAACCTGCCAATATTGTAAGTATTCAAAGATTGATTAAAGTATGATAGTGATTAGAAGCCTGCATTGGAGATAAACACGCTTTGCTAGAGATGCAATTATAAAAGAAAGAGTTCCCACTCCCCTGCAGATCTCTAATCTTGTATTATGAGAGACCACAGATCAACATTTAGAAAAATAAAATTACTTTATATGGGGAAACTGCAGCAATGTTTTTGAAGATATGTGGCACATTACTTTGACTGTTTCTATTAGAGAAAGACAGATAAGTGAAATTTTAGTAGCAGAATAACAAATGACTTTTAAATCTCAAGTTAATGAGGGAACTTTAAGACTCAAAACAAACATAGAAAATGTAGATCTCTCAGCCTTTGAAAGTAATCCCACTTTTCTTAGCCATTAATGTTGTAGTTACTCCACTGACGACAGGATAAGACCTGGCTCTTGCTGAAATCTGTCAGTGAGGCACTCTCCCTCTTACCTAACCTTTTCATTGTCTGAGAAACAATGTTAAAAATACTGCCTTGTAACAAAAGGAACTTACTTAATCCAACTTATACTTCTTGAAGTAAGTGCAAGAAACAGCTTGACTGTAGTAACACACTTCATCACCTTCTTCTTATTACGGAGTGTGTGTGACATTTAGCTCTCCTTTATTCTGAAGACTGTTAATTAGTCATGTTAAATTAATTATCCAAATACATAATATTTGCTACATCCAGCAATTTTATGCCTATCAGTCTTCCAAAACAAGCTAACAAAAGAATCAAAATCTTTCTTAATGTTGTACAATATACCTTAAGGAGAGCCCACAGTTTTTAAGCACTAGATTCAGAGGACCAGCTCCAGCCTTTGTGCAACACTTGCAGCAGGCTCAGCAGTAACAAAGAAGACATAACCATTTGTATTCAATACTATGAAAGCAAACACTTTTCTGGATTCAGCATTTCATTATTATTGGATAAGCATTAAGGAATGATAACAAAACAATTTACTTTATCGTCTGTGTTTACCTTAAACAACATTAGGGGTGCCATAAGGTATAAAATCCCCAAAATGGAGATAGCCTGAAAAAAAATAAAAATGCAGAGGACAAACATGCATAACATTTTCATTGATATCATGAAAATAACAGCAATTATGATGCTGACAAAAGATTTAGGCTCAGAAGCACGATCCATTTTTCACTGACAGATATCTAACTAAGCTGCAGCTTTACAGCATGTATTGCTTGACTTTCCTTGAAGCTGTTCTGCTGCTTCTGTGCGTATAGATGTAGAACCATTTCATTACTGATAGAACAAAATACTGGCATCCTGAAATTAAATAATCCTCCATCTGAATGCTGAGGAAAGTAACCTAGCAAAGGCTCTCAAAGTATGCCTACCAGCACAGTATACCTTGAAAAGAAATTCCTAAAATGTGACAGAAAGTGTTATTTTTTTCTGAAAGCAGCCTGGCCCATGTCCTTTCTTCCATAGTTCTGTGCTCTGTAGAATAAGGTATGTTGTGGGAGATTCAGATCTAATTGCTTTCTTTAAGGAAGATCAAATTCTAAACTCCACTTACATGCCTTAGCAACAAAGTGGTAGGCTGTTTCTGGAATGGAAGAAAAAAAAAAAAGATTAATCTCTTCCATTACACATAAAAGTATTCAGAATTCACTGGGAGAAAGACTGAGAAGCAGCGTAACTGAATGTCTAAACAATTTCTTGGGCAATAAAGTCAACCAAACTACAAAGAGCATATTTTGAAATGCACAAACAGATTCTAGAAGCCCAATCCTCTACCAGGTAAATTAGCCAAGCATTAGCAATAAACTCAAAAAAATTATTTCCTGCCTTAGCTTTGGAATTTTGTTTGTTTGCTTGCTTGGTGAGGAAAGGGCATGGAGTTAATCCTGACTCTACAAAATATCTGAACCTTGGAGAAGACAGATCCAGCTGTATTTTCAGCATTTTCCATTGACCATTATTAGAAAACCTACTTACCTTTTTTCTTCTATTTTATGAAGACTGGCTGGTTTAATCCAAATCTCAGGCAGTTACCCCTATTCACACATTCTGTAGGATGCTCAAAGTGCTGAAGTTTTGAGATTTTGTCTGAAATAGCATCACTGTAATTAGACCACTTTATGAATCCAGTCATAAATATTCCACTAACTTCGCTTTTGTCTTCATTTCCTTATTCCTAAGCAAATTTCAAATTAGTGAGATAAAGGTAATCCAGATGCACAGTGAGATATCACAGGCTACACAGTCAGTGTAAAGAGACTTTACTACAAGTTCAATGCTTATATTTAGGCCTTGAAGTCTATAAGTCAAAAATACATAACCCATTTATTCTACCCTTCCCAATCAGATTTAGCAGTATTCTGCTTTACTCAATAGCCCATGTAGCCCTGCAGCATTCAAACTGACCCAATTCAGACTATCAGTAGTTATAATGAGGAACAATGCCTCTGCTGTACTCCAGCTGTAATCAACAACTCCACAAATACAACTGCAAAAATATCTGACAAAAACAGTTTCATGTTTGTATCAGTGCCTTCAAATGTCACAGCTGACAGAACAGGAACAAATGCTAGCCAAATGCTTATTCTGCCTTAAAAAGAAGAAAGTAATAATGAAAGTTCACTTAGTAATCTCATAGTCAGCAGCTTTACAATGTGATCATGACAACAGGGGCATGAGAAAACTCATGACATCCCTCCTTCCCTTTCCTCAAATCTACTCTCCTTGTGTATCCTGTAGAGATAAAGGATACTTGTCAGAATTCTTCTTGAGTGTTGAAGAGATTGCTGATGCCACAAGACAAGCCTCTGCACAGCAACAGAAATATTCTTAGTTCACTTTTATAAATCCAGTGTAACAGCAATCTTAGAATCAAATAATGCTAACGAGCCTGAATGTTTTCTAAGTCAAGCTCATTCCTTGTGTTATATCATGACTTATTACCATCCTATATGTAATATACTGACCTTCCTTCAATGTATTGCATAAAGGAAACTGCCTGTCTCATAACCACATTTTTCTCTACATATCCCTAACATGTATATTTCCTAAACTTCTTCTCCCTTCATTTTACTCCATTTTTGTAAGGCATTTCGTCTTTTCATAAGCCAGCTTTAATCTTACAGTGTTTTAAACAATTTCTAAATCTAAAATACATGCAAGGATCCAAGAATTCTTGCCTTACATTTTGACACTGGGGACTCAGCCACTGTTGACTGTAAGTGGTTTAGTTTCTGTATGGATACTCTCTAGTTGTATCATCCAGCTATTGCAAATCTTTGCAGGCATGAAATCTAAATATGCCTGAAAGTGTCTGTCAAGCTGTCCTCCTACCCTTCATCCACTTGTTCTAATGCTCAATAAATGTCTTCCCTTATCACAGAAAAGAAATTCAATGCCATTGCATGACCTTGCTGCAGGCAGAACATCCTTAACTGCTTTCACATTAAAAACAGCCTTGTAAGACTAGCCCCTCACATACACATAGTAGCCTTCTTCCTAGCTAGTTGGGCACCTGTTTATAGTTGCTACTCAGTGTGAGCTGAATCACCCTCAAAATCACTGCTAGCAAAAGTGCATTGTGAAGACATGATACAAAGCAAGCACCTTATTTTGGTCATGTCAAAAATTGGTTGAAGGGGGCAAGGAAATAATTTTAAGGGTATGTATTTCCTACAAGCAAGCCAGCAAATTCTATGTGAAAATCAGCAAAAAGCAAAACCTGCAAATGTCATACCTTCTTTTTCAAGCTACAAAAATAAATAAAGCTTGTTGATTTGCAATTACAGTTCTTTCAATGTGGTGAGCCCATACTTCATCTTGAGCATTTGTATGGGACATAAACAGCTTAACCCTGCCCCTGCAGAACCACATTTTTATCCTTAATTCTGTTTTTCCCAGGTAAACAGTCTTATGTTGCTTTCACCAATGACAGCGATGCTAGTTCATACTTAATAGTTTCTAATGGAGCTGAAATAGCCAGAAGTCTAAGCCAAGAATTCCTCAAGTCTCAAAAAAACCCCTGTTAGATTACATAATTTCATGTGATTATGTAGTAAATCTCTCACTATGAGATGCTTTCCCCAGTGAGGCTGCACCACCAAACCCATGCTAGCGCTGTATAACAAACACACCCTTGCTCCAATCTACTAAAATAAGTACAACCTGCGCAGGCACCCTCCCTGTAGCCTTCTTTTTTAGCAGATAGTGGAGATGTCTGCAACTGAAGAATGTACTTAGCTGACAAATGTTAAGTTTCCAGGACTGCATATAGCTGCACTTCTTGATCAGTTGCTGTCCTCCATTCTGTCAAGTTATTGCCTGAGACCACTAAGCTAAATGCAAATAAAGTTATTTGTGACTCAAGTGGATCCTCACTTTGTTACATCTTGGGAAAAAACAATTTGATTGATGCATTAGAACTGCTGCATCCTTCACTATTTGGGGTTTTAGTTTAATGTTGCATTAAATAAACTATAATTTTGTACCTTTGGTATTGCTGCCATGAAAAGTTTTATGACTGCTTCCAAGTAAGCCAGACTCCCTTTAACTTTTCTCCCATACAAATATCATTCACTTCTCTATGTATTACTCACATATTCTATTAATTTTTGTGCAGCCTATGCATAGTTCATTATGAGATATCACTCAAGCGCATCAACTACTTTGGATTCTTACAGCAACATGATCTTACATCCTGTCTTTTTCTCTCTATGCCACTACATGCTCTTACTTATTAGTAAAGTTACTGATATCATTTAGAGGAATGAAGAAATTTTTTGGCATCCCACTTAAATGGTGAAACCACAGTTCAGAAGAGGTGCAAAATATAGCAAATGTTGCAGTAACCCTCATGGCTAAATCTGCATGTAAATGAGGCATTTGCAGAAATTGAACTCAAAGGACTGCTATTTGTTCTAACTTTCATGCTTAGAAACTGGCAAAGGATATAAGAGCTTTTAAGCCAAACCATTAAAGAGAGCCTAAGAGCCTCTTGCATCATTTCTGCATTTGACCTCAGTCTCCTTTTTTATACGATCCCTGCCAAAATTCAAGCAATATGAGCAGAAACATTTGTTCACAGCAGTAAGATGAATTTTGGTTTCTCTAGTTAAACAAAACATGATGAAAGAGCAAGGACTGAATACCTGAAAACTCATTGCTGTGGGACCCATTTACCATCTATCAGTGATATTTCTTTACAAACATCTACAATTGGAGGGGGGATATAAAAATGCCTGGAAAAAAAAACAAGTTATTGGCAAGAAACGAAACAGTACTGCCTTTGGGGATTTAAATGAGAGGTGATAAGGACATCAGCTGTTCCTGTTCTATGTTTCCCAAACATGGTTATGTTTCTTATTTTTAGTATTCCTAAAGCCTTTCAAGCACATAACAGTGAGCTCCAATGACTTGGGACCTACTGTTTCACCATGTTGTACTTCTTTTTGTCTCCTGCTGCAAGGCAAGTGTTTTGATGGTTTGACAAAATAGAGAGTGTCCACTCATTTTCTGTAACAAAGTTAACATTTCCATGGCTTTGCATTTATGCCAAAAAGCCACGGGTGATAAAATAACGTGGCATGCGTACGGGTACAAGATTAGAAAAAAAACAAACCTAACAACTCAAGCAGTGTGCAAGTGTATTCTAAATGTTAATGAATGGATTAATTTTTTGGATCAAGATTTCCATACAGTGACTTCTTTTATGCAAATTGGCAACTACAAGATAAAGTCACTCCTTGCTTTGGTTATGCAAACCTTTATGTGAGTACACATGCAAGAAAATGGTTATTTTGACTCCACACAAGTATTTTCAAAGTCTAAAAGAAGGTTCAAGTTAAAAAATGTTAAAAAAAAAAGAACATATACTCAGGTGTGTTCTACGCAGTTCTCAATAGCCTGTATCTTGCTTCTGCAAGCTATAAATGGAAACAGAACAGAATACAAGACATATCTGATGTATGCATATCGTGGTTTAGGCCTGCCACACAGCCCACTCACTGCCCCCCCACCTCCTCCCTCGGCTCCCGGAGGGATGGGGAAGA
>WYDI02012678.1:0-52869 GCA_009867235.2 Psittacus erithacus
TTCTTTCTTTCTTTCTTTCTTTCTTTCTTTCTTTCTTTCTTTCTTTCTTTCTTTCTTTCTTTCTTTTTCTTTCTTTTATTTTGAACTATCTACAAATGTAAGTGAATGCTTAATTTTTAGCTCATGTTCTGCATGACTTCACAATACAAGTGAAAGATGATTTCCCAGCCACTCCACATTCCTAACGAAATACTCCATATAACGGATGTCACAGACCCTCTCTGTGGACCAACTAAATCATCCTCTGTCTGTATGAATGTGATTCACTTTTCTTCTGTTTTCTCAACGCGCAAGTATTCTGATACCCACACTGAGCGCAGAGATCAGGCAGACCTCACTGTCTGTTGCGTAAAAGGAACTGCCTGTGAGGGGACAGCTCGTGATTGCAGAGGGGAATCACTGCTGGGAACATGGTCTGAACAGAAGGGGACTCACTGCAGTGTGTCCAGGGGAATGACAAGTCTCTCCACCAAGACTGTTATTTCCAATTACTGAAATAAATCATTGGGACTTTGTCACCAAGGCTAAGCTTGAGTAATATTTGAGTGAATCTTTCTGAGTTTGAAACTGGACCCATTCCCACCTGATTTTATAAACAAGAGGTTAAAAAGATGTGCGAAAAATATGCTTACCCATCCCAGGAGTGCCAGATACAGATTAGGTAGAACACGGGATCTTTTAACCTCATGGATATATATATAGCAGGCTTTCAAACATGTCTGTTGAAATATTTGCCAATAGCACAATCTAATTGCTGTACCCAGAGACAATGAATACACTGCTTAGATAATTAACAGTAAAATCTGTCTTGCAGCTCAAGGGCAATTGAGTATTTCGGGCTCATTCCAGACTTTAATTTTGCCAAGATCAACACATCACAGTGGGAAAATCCATATGTTGTTTACACTTTGTAGAACATACCTCTTTGGCTGAGAAAGACCACTGGAAAGACATGATTGTCAAGATAGACCTACTTAAAATAAACAGACTAGCATGGTATTTCATATTTTCATTCTTTTCATCTTTCTGTAGTTATTTTTTCACATACCCAGCACCTATCCTCTCAGAGCAAGACACTATATGCATTCTTAAGAAAAAGAGAAGTTTTGATTTTTATGATTTCTTATGTTTTTGGGGATTTTTTGGGGTTTTTTTTTTGTTTGCTTTTTTTTTTGTTGTTGTTGTTTTTGGTTTTTTGTTTTGTTTTGTTTTGTTTTTTGTTTTTGTTTTTGTTTTGTTTTTGTTTTTTTGTGGTTATGCATATGGTTCTGGTCAGCCCTATTGGTTGAAGGTGTCCCTGCTCATTGCAAGGGGGTTGGACTAGATAACTTTTGAAGGTCCCTTCCAACCCAAAGTATTCTGTGGTTCTATGATTTTATGTACTAAAAGAAATTCAAATAAGGCCATTATTAAAAATCTTTCTTCTTTTTAAACATACTTTATTTAATTGAACTCCCTGACATTAAGACCTCATTTGTAAGGAAATATTATTCATACAGGTACAATACTGCCACTGTAAAAAGTAAATGTCGCCACACATTTCTTCTGTCAGTCTAAATCAAGCAGATAGAAAACATTAAAGATTTTTTCTTTTCCCTTGCAATTAACTGACGTAATACAGCAAAGCATCAATACAGACAGACCAAAGCACCAACACAGACAGACCAAAACATCAATATAGACAGACCAACCATAAAAAAAATTAGATTGAAAAAATTGTCATGAAGTTAAAAGGTGCACAGCTCTGCCACTGGGGCAGAATTACTCTGCATGTTGGTGGAGGCTGGGAAGTGACAGGCTGAGCAGTAGCCCATTCTAGCCAAAGCACAGCCTGAGCAAAGCCCTAAGCAGATTGTGAGTTTTCTATAGAAAAAGAAATAAATATATTTGCTGATTCTGTCACATCAGTGAAGACTCTACTTTTTCTGTTGATGCCAGAAAGTACAGTAAGTATTTACACAAAGAGTTTTTCACACTCTCACTTCTAACAGTAGTTATATGACATATCTATTTTTCAGGTTCCTTCTGCTTAGCATTAATGAAGGTTTAACATTAATCTTTATGACAGAAAGACTGAACTGAGTATTTTTACTTCATTTATTTGGATTAATGAAAGGGACTATGCCAGAGTGTGACAGCTTTGCAGGGCCCTGAAGCTTTCTTCAATGAAATGTATTAGTAATTCTACTTATTTCTCTGATTCATTGTTATCTTTCACACACATTTCAATACTCTAATCTCATATCATTAAAGATGACAAAGCTTAGCAAACATTTCTTTTTTTATAAGTACTTCTGACTCAGTGAAAATCTTCCTCTTAGCCAAATATTTAGCTTGACTGGAATGATAATATCTGAGTACTTGACATGTTTTTGCTATTTGTTTGAAGTATCTCTATCATGACAGAGTATAAAGTAAAATTCCATTACTGCAGACCAAATCCTCAAGTACTTTTTGAATTGTTGTCTGACAATGAGTGTGCTTAAGTGTGAATTGATAAAAAGCCTCAGGAATTTAAAAGTTATAGTTATTTAAATAACAGAGAGTAAGTTATTGTGTAAGTTACTGTATAAGTTGTTAATGTACAGCACTGTATTTTATTTGCGCTTGCATTTTTTCTGTGGATGATATGCATGTAACAATGTGGTAAAAGCTCAATTTCATGTGATTATAATATTTCTTATTACTGTTGCTACTTAGTGATAAAAATGGTGCAAAGAATCCACTTCTACTGCTTTGCAATTCTGTAGTAATAAAATGAAATTTAGTTCTCATTACTTTTATCTTATGGTATGCATGTATTAGTCCTTGTTGTTATTGTCCCAGTTCAGCGCATTCCTTGGTTCAAAGAGGGGAATATGCTGAAAACTTTCTTAATTTTTCTTTAAACAAAAAGGGGTATGGAAACAGAAGTATAACTAATCCTTGCTATGCGTTTGAGACAGTGACTGTTGAATAAGAGTTTATGATCTCCAATGCATATCAGAATTAAATGATGTCTATCTTTCTGTTTCTTCTTTCTATCCAAGATGAACATGTACAAACAATCAAAAATACAGTTAGACCTACAAATCCAGGAGCAACACAGTGAGAGCATATCAGTACTTTACATGTACACACAGATCCTCCCTTTGATCTCCAGAACACTTTGTAACATCACCTGTCTGACACTGAAATTCCCATTTATTACATCAGTCCCAGGCTACAGTCCAAGAGTTGCGTTAGGACACACCGTGAAAGATGGATCAGGTATGTAGTTAGCTTTGTTTTCCCATAAAATATCTTGAAGCATTCCACTTCACACATATACACACTTCATACATATGAATTTGGTAATTGCTATTACACTTTCTGACTTAATACACAAGGGATTGACCCCTGGCTGTGTGAGTTTGAGGAACATTGCCCATACAGCTTTTTCAGGCTGGAAGGAAATTTGTTGGCATGCTACATTTCCCTACCTTGGGATATATAGAATCATAGACTCATAGAATGGTTAGGGTTGGAAAGGACTTTAAGGTCACCTGCCATGGGCAGGGATACCTCTTACTAGACCAGGTCACCCAAGGCTCTGTCCAGCCTTGCCTTGAACACTGTCAGGAATGGAGCATTCACAATTTCCTTGGGAAACCTGTTCCAGTGCCTCAACAGCCTCACAGTAAAGAACTTCTTCCTTATATCTTCCTTACATGATCTTCGACTGTTTAAGTTTGAACCCATTACCCCTTGTCCTTTCATTACTTGAAATAAATCCCCATATGGCATTTTAGTAGAACCCATGACTACATGATGTGTTTTTTTAACGGGTCCTCTCTAATGCAATTACCTCCAGCTACTGGTCCAAATACTGAGGTCAAAGCTGCTTTAGCAATATGGCTTATGAAATAATTAATGTGGTTTATGAAAGAGATTCTGTCCAGTGGTGACACACTTGACACATCCACACAAGCTATGGTATTTAACCAGTTTTCAGCATCACAGAACAAACCATAGATACAGCTGGATGTAGTGGACTGATGGGGATTTTAACACAGACAGCATCCTTAAAGAAGCCAGTCATGTCTAAAACCAGAATTGGTGGTTCACACTGTTGGTTTCCCAGCTATGGACCAGGCTAGCTACCTGTTAGCTTCAGTTTAATAATCCTTCTCACACGGTAGAAACACTTCCTCAGTGCACAGGGCTCAGGAGCACCCAGAAAAGCATATGGCTGCTCAGACACAAAGCTGAGGAAATACCCTGCGGTGGGAAGGCAGCAGCCAGCAATGGAGCTGTTTGGACATGCTGCTTCATACCAATTACCAGAGAGCACTGACATTCGAGATTTCCACTTTGATGTGAGTCCCAAGGAGTTTGAAGGTGACCCCAAAGGAAAAAGCAGCTGAAAACAACACATTATCCAGGTTTAGATGAGTATGGCAACCAGTGTGTGAATTCTGCTGCTAATATTGGTGAAATCCTCTTCTCCCCCACAAAAAGCACTCTTCTGTGCATCACTTTGGGTTTTATAACTGCTATGAAGTGTAAACTTTATGTATTTTCCTCAAATTACATTTATAGCTAGGAGCAGTGGCATAAACTTTGTTTACTTGCCACTCCTACAATAATGCACTCCCTCTGCAACTGCTGCTCTCTCCTTAATGCTCTTTTGTCCACCTAAAAGTGAGAATAATATCCAGAGACCTGTGCCACAAGTACATTTACTCAGTCCAAACACAAGCAACAACGGGGAAAATACTACCCATTGTAGTACATCAGTTTCTGAGTGCCACAAGGTAAGGCAGGAAGCAGCAGCGTCCCAGGAGAGGCATCTGGGAAAAGCAACAGCTCCTGAATCCCAAATACAATGGGAGTTTCAAGCTGCTGTTTTGCAAGAGGAAAAGTATCATGGATAATATGATCACCTGGAATCTTTGCCATGCTGCCTCTCCCAGCCCCTTCTGACTTCTAATTACTTTTCATTTCTAAGTTACAAACAAAAAACATAATCTAGCAGGCCCATGAGAAGTTTGCCTATATGGGCTTGGTGACCCATGCATTGCTATCATTCTACAGTATGCTGACATTTTTCAGAACCATCAACCTCACAACTCTTTCAGATACATAAACTAAACATTTTATTGGTGTTTATACTTGCTTCTTTAGGGAAAGTGGTTAAGATGATGGTGGTTTTTTACTTTTTTGTTTGTTTATTTTTGTTTTTGTTTTTTAATTAGTTCATAAAAGCAGGATTTGTGGCAGAGACTTTCAGAAATGTTTTTTTGAAAGTCAGATTGATGTACTTGGATTTCAGGTGCCTGCGATAAATTATATTTGTAACCTTATGAAAAACCCAGAAACTCCCTGAAAACACCACTGTCTTGGTTTTCTGAATAAATCAGCAACAGCCTAGGAAAACCACAAATTCATCATGCCCACATTTAAAAGCAAAAATTGCTACCCCCAAGCAACTTGAATTGAACTTACAGAAGAGTGTACAATGTAGAAGAAATAGGTCAGGACGGAATAATATAAAACAAAATTGCTTCTTGACAATAGTCCAGGAAAAGCAAGGCAAGTCTGAACCCAGTCATTAATGGTATCAGGGAGGAGATGGGATTATGAAGGGTAACAAAGTCATGGGAAAAACAAGGACATCTATTATCCAAACATAGCTGCAGAGTATTCCTGTTGATTGTTTTGTGAAGAGCCCTACTTTTCCACATGCGGTTTGTGGTGCTACGAAGAGGTTAGGCTCTGTCTTAGCCTTTTTGTACATACTGTTATTTAGCCAGTAACTCTTTGAATAATACAAATTATCCATGCGCTCTTTAAAAAAATTTGACTTTATGGCACTTAAAGCAGATGTTCCAACATAGCTGTTTTGCAGTGCTGACTGGTTGTTCCGTGTAACACAGGGGCATGAGTCACACTGACTTATCAGGGTTAGGGTCTAGAATTTTATATTGGTTATTAGTTTGGATAACATCTGCAGGGTCAGTCTATAACCAAGATCCATAAAATAAAGTGGGTTTATCTTCTCCAGTTCCTCCCTGTCTTTTGATGATATTTCAAGAATTCTAGTTACATCAGAGTAAACTTTCAGTAAGAAACAACTTTTCCTTCTTTAAGCTCCAAAATGCAGGCTTTATCATATCTTCCTATCTCATGTAGCAAAACATTACTCATAAAATCAAACTACCTCTCCTGAGATGTTGGTTCTTCAATGTAATAATCTTCAAACAAAAAATGTAGAATTCCTAGACAACAAAATCATCTCCAAACTCTGAAAAGGGAACTTGTTAATAAATAAATAAATAAATAAAATAAGTGACTTCAGAAAAATTCTGCTCAACCTATGAGAAGGGTGATTCAATCATATTGCTAAGTGTTTTCATCAATTCTTTGAACTCGTGTCAATTATTTCACTTTCTCTTGGGTTCGGTGATACTGAATATTTTTCATTCAAGTAATGCAGTAAACCTTTTCCTTAAGCAGCTAAATTCCCCCATTTTAGGGGTGCTGAAAATTAATGTCTGCTCGTCTGCATAAGTGTATGAGTTCTGCTTTTGGCTTCCTGATATTTCCATCCCTGCTGGATACTGTGAAGTTTTTTCTGCTACTTTTAGCTCCTTCTCTGACAGCTTGGATATCTTTTTCTGCTGTTATCACTAAATCACTAATGACACAGCTGGCAAACTATGAATAGATATATCATTTTTACTTTGAATTTATCCCATACTGTCTTTGAACTTTTCATACTTTTCTTTGTCATACTTTTCTTTGAACCTGTCCTATACTGTCCAATTTACTTTTCTGAGTCTTTTAAGCATGATACCATGGTTATTTAAAGAACAGGCCACTCATATTTGCATGCATCGATCCAGAGCTGTGCTGCACATGGCTCTGTGTGAGCCTGAATCCAAAGTCAGAGCAGATGCTAGAAACAAGCCTTTATGGCCTTCACAGTCCTGTCAAAGACAGACAAATCTCTCTTACGGCACTTCAGAAACATGAGCAAACAGCTGCATGAATTCAACCATTTGAAGCAAAGCCCTTTAAGCAGCATAGACACAACTCCTCTTCCACAGAGATAAATAAGAAATTGCCAGAGGAAATGTACAATCCCAAAGGAAGACAGCATCTGAGGAGGACAAATTGCAGACAGACGGCTGCAGTGCAGATACTGTGAGAGCAATCAGTAAAGACCAAATAATCAAACTTACTCACAGAAGAATGAAGACCAAAATAAAAAGTCTATAGACAGCAGCCTGGGAAAGCCATAAGGCAGCCAGGGTGGACTGAAACATATCCGCCAGCTGTTGGGACTGTGGGTCCACTCTCTTCACATTACCTTAGGTAAAACAAAAATAACACTGCCAATATTTTTATTTCCTCTGTATTTCATAATTATAGTTGCCACAAAATTAACTCTTATAATATCAGGATGGGCAGTTTTATGAAATCCAAGTAACAATTTAAGTTCCAAACTTGAGTCAGACTGTGCTATCCCAGTACTTCCAAGAAAGCTGGTCTGCTTGCTGCTCTCAGGAAAGGGGACATTCATGGCTAAAAGCAGTACCACCTCATACATCAGCATGTCTTTTGATGGCTGGTGTCTCTGAAGGGATATGTCAGCTATTTCAGTGCTGTTCTCACACAGGAGGATATGCCTACCATAACCTGTCATGCTGCAGCCCTGACAAACTTATTAAGGAGAAGTCCTGTCCTACTTTGGTTTTGAATCTCCTCTCCAGGAATCAGGAACAAGCGTGAAACAGAAGGAAAACCTTCCCTTCCACTGCTCTGTATCCTGGACTCTATGCAGACTTTTGGACCTCCACATGTACTGCAAATCAAAAAAATAGGGACTTTTTCTCCTTTCATTGCTGTTATTGCTGCCAAGGAGAAAAATATCTGTTTCCTCTACAAAGAATGACTCAATGGTTAAGGTTAGAAGGGATGCCTGGAGGTCATCTTGTCCAACACCCTTGCTCAGGCAGGTTTGCCCAGGACCACATCAAGATGTCTTTTGAATGTTGCCTTTTGTCCCGTCACTGTCTCCAGGTATTGAGAACAGTCTGCTTTAATGGTAGACAGGTTTTTTTCCCTTCATTTATTTTTCTTTTATCTTTGCCCACAGGAATTTTGGGGGAGTTATGTATACTAACTTTGTTTGCTTATCCCTCTAGCCTCCTTTAATTACTTATTAATAAGAAGGCCATTCTATCAGCCTTGTATTCTTCAGTGAATAAACAGACCATGACATCATCTTGTAGACACCAAGCATGGAACATGAATTTCTTAGTGTTTTTTCTCCTTAAGCCACCTGAAATACCTCTGGCCTGCAGCAGCCTCTTCCCAGGGTTATGAGGGACTGCCCACCCAAGGCATGACTCTGCAGATCCTTGTTTCCCAAAGTCACCTTCTCTTCCAAAGCTGCTAAGGACAATTCCCCATCTCAGCCCTAGGAAAAACCAGTGGGAATGCAGCACTGGAGCACTCCTGGAAGAGCAAAGAAATCAGTTTATGTGCTCTAATGGCACAAGCCCTATTTGGGAACCAGAGACGTGATTTTGGAGGTGCCCATCAAAGTAGCTGTAATTCTGCCAGAGTTAAAACCAGAGGCATATAGATGGCCACAGACATCTATAGATACCACACAGACATTTGGAAAAAGGATGTACAAAGTATCAAATGCTTATGCTGTGAGAACTATTTATGGTGACACATGCACTGAAATACTATTTCAGGCAGCTTTCAGAGTCTCAGTACAGCTGCTTTCCTTCTAAGTGAGATCACTATTTGCATTCTTAAGAGGACAGGACAATTGAGATGAATATCTACAAAACAATAGAATACCTTAAGTACCACTAGACATTTTTACCTTCAGCTAACTGAATTACATATCAAGGACTTATTTCCAGTCTTTCAAGACTTGCCACACACTGCTTGTTGAGGATGATGGTGATAGGATCTGTTGACACAAAGCAATGCAAGTCTTGAAAATAATGGAGGTGAGGATATGGATTTTAATGATAGAGGCCCTGGGATGCAACATCAACACTTCCATTCCTCTTCTGAGTTACTATGTTGAGTATAATCACTCTTGTTAATTCTGGTTATACTGGAAATAAATGCGCTTTCTAGCTTCTCTGCAACTACTAGTGAGTACTGACTTAGTTTTGTAACAGGTTTGAGTAGTTCTATCTGTTTATTTTACTTGCGCTTTTCCCAGAATGCACACTGCTTCAGGGAGTGCTGAAAGACTGATGAAAGAAGAGATAATGTCTTACTTCTAGTCACTGCTCCTAGATGACTAAAACCTAAGGCTTCTGGCAAAATTATTTTTGGCAACATTTTGACAATCCTTCTCACTTCCCAACAAGTCTTCGTATCTGATGCTGCATAGATAAGATGTAAAACAACAAATAGCATATTTTTTGTTCAGCATTCCCCACTTCCACAATTTTCATGTATGTATTTTTTTAGTTACTATAAAAAGAAAAAAAAAAGAAAGAAACCCAAACAACTCTAGTAACTAAAATATTTCCTACAGTTTGCATATGAAAGAATATGTTACTCTAGTATCTTGTCTTTCAAATAGTTGCATACAAACTTAGCTAGACTAATGAAATCGTGTATATAAACACAAAACAGCTAGCAACAGAAAACAGTTTTTTTAGATGTTCTTAAACTATACCCTAAAAAAGTCCTTTTAGTTAGAATGAGCTTGTTATAATAATCGAGGAAATGAACTTTTACATTTCTTCCTTTGAGCCCCACTTCTCTAGGTTACATCATAATGATCAATGTACATAAGCACATCTACTCACTACAGGACAGCATCCCTTGAGTTTAAGCGTTCAACCAGGTCTAGGTATAGAGGAAATGGTATTTTCAGTGGAATGAACTCTTGAAGAGACCAGTAGACAGGAATAAAATTTTATGCTTAACATATATAACCTACAATAGGAAGGTAACTTAAGCCTGATTTAGTGTTGTACATAGTACAAGTAATTTTATAAATTATTCCTGTATAATATACAACAATCATAAAAAAATGAGACCAGAACACTAGATCAGATCTCTTGCACGGTACACATTTCAAATTTAATCAAATCTTTAGAGCTTTTTGTTTCCCCCCAAAGAAAAGATCGAATGTTGATTGCCAAATATCTGACAACACCAAGTTCTTCCAGTGATTACTCAACCTTTCTGTCAAAGAAATATTGTCTTTCCTCTGTAAATGTCAAGATACAAGTTACAGTTCTTGGATTATGTGTCTAATAAATTGAAGAGCCCTCTATGACCAAATTCATGCTCCAGAATCAAATAGTTATTAATATATACTAATCAATCATTCATTATTCAACATTTTTAAAAATATAAAGGTCAGTGCTTCCTGAGCATTTCCAGATCAGATATGCGTTCCAATCCATGATTATAATTATGGCTTTTCTCAGTTGATAGCCTTCTTAGACTGATGGCAAACCTGGACACAATATTCACAAACTATGTGTTGCATAACTGCCAAATACAGAAGGAATGGATATATGATATTCAAGACTCCTGTTAACACATTTTGGTATCATACTCTTAAATCTGATCACAGCTTTTCGTTGGGTGATCACATTCAGCTGAATAGAACAAGAACACTCAAGTTCTTTTCTAGTGTCACAGCTTTCTAAAATCAGACTTTTAATCTTTTATATATGGTCTACATTCCTTCTACTTAATTCTACAATTTGAAATTTAAGATACATATAGCTAGAAAACTAGCCCTATACAAACTAGATTACATCTACCTAGAGATAACTTACTATTGGTACTAATTGTACGTATTATTCTGGTCAGTACTCCAGATCATAAAAATGGTAATAGTTATTCCATAGGTAACTGTACTGTTGTGGGTCCTTCCACCTACACATTAACCTACTAATTTGCAGTTACTCAAACACCGCTCATAGGCTGTATTGGACACTGACTTCATCCTGAACACCAGAAGAGACTATGGGAGAACATGAAAAAAAGCAAGTTAACTTAAGGAGATGGAAAACTTTTAATGCCATTCCAGAGTTATATTTAGATGAATAAGTGTAGAATTTTATCAAGCTATCATTAACTGTCAAAGTATCTCAACAAAAAAACCCCACAGGAATAAGAAATCAATGATTGTCATACTTCGTACTCAGGCGATGTTACAAAAAAAGTGGTTTACTAAATAGAGTTATTCTTGTGCATAACCGTGCAAATAACTTTTAATACTGCAAGTCAGATGAAGTGCTTTACAGGACAAGGAAGAAAACAGCAGCTAGATCAAACTTAGTTTGTTCTCATACGGAGTCTTTTCTGCCATGTACCTCTTGTTTGCCACGGGTTCTTTGAGATTTACGCTTCTGCCTCCCATCTAACTGTTCTAGGATCCTGTGATCCTATAAAGCCATCTCAGCTAGAATCCAGAAAGAAAGTGAAGGTGTTGATTCAACAATTGAATCTTATTTGTGCGCAGAGTACCTAGGCAGATGTTACTGAAAGTGTAAGTCTGAAGAAGGAATCACGGGAATATTCATGTTGAGACACAAAGAACTGACATATGTTAATTAAAAAAATTACTAACATAGTAATGGCATAGCTATTATGTGATTTCTATAATCTTTCTAGCTCCACACCCCCATTTCCCCCCTTTTCCTCTTATTTGCCCAATCCTCTTAACCTATTCTACCCATGCCTCAATACCCAGCCTTGGCTATCGAGTGCATAAATGAAATGTTTACTGCTGGTGTTTACAATGCTTCTAGCTGTCTGTAATAACAACAATGTTAATGATAAGTGATGAATCAGAGATCAGATGTTAGTCAGCAAATTCTCCTGCTATTTGCAGAGCAATATTGGTCTAAAGTCTAACTTGCTCATTTCCTGCCTAGTGGTAATGAAGCATCTGAACCTTGGGTGAACCTTAGGCTCAACTCCAAAAGGCCATTCGTAGAAGAACCATCTTCCCCTCTACGTTAGAAATTTGCAGGCTGTAATATGTTAAAAATAAACCTTTTGGAACCAAGTATTCTCAAAGCATATTGAAAACATGTAATTTTCTCTGAAGTATTTCAGTATATCTGTTCCATAAAAACAGCGTTTTTTGCTTACTTGTTGGGAATTGACTGAAATCATACTTCTAAACCACAGCCTGAGGAGTCAATGTCATCTTTCTTTTTCTTACAGAACATAAAGCTTACAAAAGCCAGTTTGGTTGGTTGTGGTTGGGTTAGGCAAATATTCATGCTACGAATACAGAGACCAAAATTCCAAGAAATATCAAAACCTTTGCACTTCTGCTACAAAAGTCATAACTTCATTATGGAAAGATGGCTCAATAGAGTATGTGAGCAAATAATAGCCTATGACTTTCATGCCACACTACCTAACTTCTCATCTGTGATATTATTTAAAAACATATTGCCTCATAGGAAAGAGAAGCTACTGCAAATATGTTCAACAAGATATCCTTAAAATATTTCTGGTTAGGTTTTTTACTAGGAATATATTGAAGGAAAAATTATTCCATATGTGTCTGAGATTTAGACATTTAACTATACTTTCTTTGAAATTAAAACTAAAAGTCTAAAAATTCTCTGCACATGAAGATATTTTGGTTAAGAATTTTCAGGCTGCCACACAAAATAAATCCTAAGTATTTCTGAGATCTTCATTAAAATACAGATTAAAAAAAAAAAATTGTCAAAGCTATCACAAAAGAAACGCAAAATATTTAATCCCGAAAACAAGTAAAGTTTTGGCTCCCAAAACACAGGCTGATAAATTTTACTCCATTTCAGCAATTATTTTTATTTCAGCTGAAATGTATAATGAAATGTATAATATATAATGACATACTATATAGCTAACAAAACATATGTGATCTACTGTAGTTTCATATTCCTGTACGGATTACCTGTTCTCAACATGTCTGAAGAATTTTCTGCTTTCTTCTGCAACTTCTTCATTTCTGTATGCCTAACTGCACATGACACATATGTAGCAAGAAATATATTTAGGGTTTACAAAAATAGCGCTGTCTTTATTTACAGTTAGTTAATGTTGCTGATAGCCACAGAAGACCACTGGCTATCTGCCCTAAAGACAGCTACAGTAAGATAGGATAGTTGGAGCAGTGATTGTAAGATTACAGTTCAAATATTAATTTCAACCCCGGTGTTACCTAAATTATTCCATACTTTGATGAGAAGATTAGAGACAAACAAGTGATCAGAATCACAGAATCATAGAATAGTTAGGGCTGGAAAGGACCTTAAGATCGTCTAGTTCCAACCCCCTTGCCATGGGCAGGAATGCCTCACACTAAACCATGCCACCCAAGGCTCTGTCCAACCTGGCCTTGAACACTGCCAGGGATGGAGGACTCACAACTTCCTTGGGCAATCCATTCCAGTGCCTCACCACCCTTACAGTAAGGAACTTCTTCCTTATATCTAATGTGAACTTCTCCTGTTTAAGTTTAAACCCATTACCCCTTGTCCTGTCACTACAGTCCCTAATGAAGAGTCCCTCCCCAGAATCGTTACAAGCCCCCTTCAGATACTGGAAGGCTGCTATGATGTCCCCACGCAGCCTTCTCTTCTCCAGGCTGAACAGCCCCAACTTTCTCAGATTAGGTAGCAAAGGCTATAATGTTTCAAAGTTCAAAGGAAGGAGATGTAAATAACATAGCTTTCAGGATAACTAAGCATAAGGAGAACAAATCAAAATGCTATGCTTGGTGGGAATATTGTCTGAGCAGAAAGACAGTGTTGTTGAACTGACAGGTAAGTGCTAGGTGAGAATCCAGCAAAGAGCAGTTACTCTGACACACAAGGGTAAGAAGCCGTGTAGTCTGACAGATCATACAGCAGCTTAGAAACCACTCACTGGTTTCACATCTGCTATTTTAGGTACATTTTGCTTTTGTTTGCACTTCTTTCTCAAGCAGCTGTCCTCAAAAGTATTTGCTTAAAGGGAAATCAGCCAGCTAAGGAGTTTGGAGGCATGAGATTAACACATTAAGTTTCACACACCAGTAATGGCAATCATCAATCAAAAACATCAATCTGGTAATAAAATTGCCTTAAATAAGTAGGCATATCACCAAGATAAGCTGTGTATTACAGATAGAAATAGAGAAAAAAAAATAAAGTAATTGACATTTGTGTTAAACACCTTTTTATCAAATTTATGCCTGATGGTTCATTATAAAAAACCATTGCAAGGCAAATCAGCCCCTATAACTAAAATATTTAGCAGCTACAAAAAACCTAGTAAAGCCTCGCTTTGTATATAAAAATAATAAACATATCTTCCAGGAAACAGCCAAATATTCTAGCCCTGGCTGTCATTTTGTGCAGCAATATTGGTCCAGATGTTATCTGCCAGTTTGACATGACAACTATTTTTGCTTCTGGAGAAACAAAAGAACAAATGTATGTGTTTGTCACATTTGTGTCCCTTGTATAAGGGGGAAGGGTAGTGGCCACAGTGCTTTGCTTAGTCTGTTGTCTGGGTGCTTTAAAACACTTGTAAAAAATTGCAATTGTGTTTTATCCTGTTCTAGAAAAACAAGCAAGCAAGCAAGCAAACAAACAAAACCATCCTTATCATCATCCAATTTAAACACAGTACAGGAATGAAAAACCCCCTAGCAGTCCTCAGATTTGTTCACATGGAAATCCAAAGCATATTTACAACAAACCAATGGAAGGAGTCAATTAAAGAAGTACTAAGAGGACAATTTCTACATCTCCAGACAACTGCATGAAAAAAGTATGGACCATCTTGAAACCACTATGAAGCAAGTTTTCATGTTTTTAACAGCACTGGGAGGAGTCACTGCTACTCTAGAGGATCATGTTGCCATTCGCAGGGCCTGTGACAAACTAGAGAAATGGCCTGTTAGAAGCCTTGCAAATTTCAACAAAGGCAAGTGTAAAGTCCTGCACCAGTATTTCAGGCACAGAGAGAAAACAGGAGCTGATGTTCTGGAAAGCAACTTTGCAGAAAAAGGCCTGAGAGTCCAGGTGGACACCAAGGTGAAGATGAGCCAGCACTTTGATTTCAAGGCTAATGGTATCCTGGACTGCATTAGGAGGGATGTTGCCAAGAGATTAAGGAGGGCGATTCCTTCTCTCTCCTTAGCCCTGGTGAAGCCACATCAGGAGTACCATGTTTATGTCTGAGCCCTCCAGCACAAGACAGAAATGGAAACACTGAAGAAAGTGCAGAGAACAGAGGTTCATACAAACACAAGGAAACCCTTTTTTTAGTGTGAAGATGATATAGCCCTGGCACAGGTTGCCCAGAAGGGTGGTGCAGCCCCCATCACTTGAGATCTCCAAAAACTCTCTGGACACAGTCCTGGGAAACCAGATCTTGTTGACCTGTTTGAGCAGTGGCAGGGGCTAAGGTGGCCTGCAGGGATGCCTTCTACGTTCAATCATTCTGTGATCACCAAATAACAAGGTACAGGTCCTTCTCCTTTGACAGCACTTGGAGGAGCATAGTCAGAGTATACTGCTGACGTTGAAGAGGTCACCATGACTCCCCCCACCTACATTTCTCTGCTGCTCATTGCTGGGCCTTTGTGCTCATCCTTTTATCACAAGACCTGAGAAGCCTGAGGACTTCTCCCCCTACAGGGTCACAAAAAGATGGCCAATGTCTTGTGAAGCAGGATCTCTCTCCCTTTGGGCTCTTTGCCATCCCTGTTGGGTGACAGCCACGGGAGCAGGTCCCTGTGGCATCTATTAGATGAATATATATATTCCATGAACAACAGTATTCCAGCTGGGAGAAGGCCTATGGGGAGTGGCAAAGCTTCAAGGGGTAATGGAGCTCCGGGACCTTAAAATACTACCTCCCACCAGGTTCCTGTACTCAATGCTTTTTGGGCATGAACCCCACAAAACACAGTGGCAAGCATGGTCAGCACTGGCGGTGGAGGCTACATCCACATCAGCCTGCTGTCACTGCCATGCTTGCACATGCATCTGTCCTTTCAGAGAGCTTAATAACCATTCAGTTACTTTTCACAAGGTGTTTTTTCAAAACCTAACAACAACCCATTGTAGGGAATACTTTACAACACTGTCTCGACAACACAGGAAATCCTGAGGGGAGAATTTCCTGGAGAACATGGTGATTTTATTTAATATAAATGCTGCTACAGAGCATACCTCCCACTCTCCTAGCCTTCCACTTCCAGGCACCAGGGTAGGGGTGTCAAAGCCCTGGTTGAGGCTACTTCTGGTGCTGAACAAGCCAATGCAACAATATTATTATTTTGCACAGGCTGCACAATGTATATTCCCTTCCCAGCTATCCTTTAATTATGTCTAGATGAACATGGTCATTGAATGAGACAAGTGCACCCATCTGTGTTTGACACTACAGTTCCTTTATTTTTTTTTTTTTTTTTTCTTCTGTAAACATGAGATTTTACGCTCAGAAAGTGAATGAGCTGAGAAATGTTTTAACTTTTGTTGTTGGATAAAAACAATGCAGGTTCTGTCCTTGGGCTTCCATGTATATATACATATATATACATATGTACGTACACATATCATGACACATGAAGGAAACACTACAATGTAGTACTTTTAAGATATCATCCAAATAGGATGACTTGTGTGTTAGTCTGCCTTCTCTGTCTGCTATGAAGGGATGATATTGAGATCATGATTTTTTGCTTGAAGTGTTCACTAAAATGTAATAACCTTTATCCAGATTCCAAGGAGGCTGTGCAGAAGATTTCCCATTGATATCAGCAAATGGTAAATCTAGTTGTAAATTTGACAACTACTTTCACATGATACCTTGCAAATGCTTCTGAGCTTACTTTCCCATTACCTGAGAAACCAAATTGAAGGAGAGTGGCTGTCAGAGAGAAATATATTGGGTCAAGTTCATATGTCCTGCAATTCCAGTTTATGCCTGCAGTACATTCAGGAGGATCTTGACTCAGATTTGATGAAATATTGATTGTTGATAAACCAGTTGTCATGGTTTAAGCTTAGTCGTAAATTAGAAAAGCATGTAACCTGCTTGTTCCGCCCTCCCCCCCTCCCCCACTCCCAGAGGGATGGGGAGGAGAATCGAAAGAATGTAACTCCCACGGGTTGAGATAAGAACAGTCCAGTAACTAAGGTATAACACAAACCACTGCTGCTACCACCAATAACAATAATGATAAGGGAAATAACAAGGGAAGAGAATACAACCGCTCACCACCTGCTGACCAATACCCAGCCCGACCAAGCAGTGATCTAGCCCTTCCAGGTAACTGCTGCCAGTTTACATCCTGGGCATGACATGCTGTAGTATGGAATACCTCTTTGGTCAGTTTGGATAAGGTGTCCTGTCTCTGCTTCCTCCTGGCTTCCCCTCCTCCCTGGCAGAGCATGAGGCTCAGAAAGTTCTCGGTCTGAGTAAACATTTGAGCAGTAACTAAAAACATCAGTGTTATCAGCGCTGTTCCCAGGCTGAAAGTCAAAAACACAGCACTGCACTAGCTACTAAGGAGAAAAAATGACAGCTACTGCTGAACCCAGGACATCTGGTATCGCTGCGTCACTCTGAGCTGAGCTGTGGTGCTCTCATGTGTGCTAGCCTGGCCCAGCCTGGTATGGTGATAGACTACTCAGATGCAGCCAGGCACTGTTTTCTATTTGCCTGGGCACAACGGACTTTTTCTCAGCTTCTTCTCCAGCAGATATGGACAAAAAGGGATCTCCCTTAATCTCCTAAAGTTTGATTGATTTTCATCATCCTTCATGAAACTTGAAGATCATAGAATCAGAATCATAAAACCATAAAATCATAGAATGGTTTGGGTTGGAAGGGACCTTAAAGATCACCTAGTTCCAACCCCCCCTGCCATGGGCAGGGACACCTTCCACTAGACCAGGTCGTTCAAATCCCCGTTCAACCTGGCCTTGAACATTGCCAGGGATGGGACATCCACAGCTTCTATGAGCAACCTGTGCCAGTGACTCACCACCCTCATAGGAAAGAACTTCTTCCCAATAAGAGGAAGGGCATCCTACCAGGTAAACTTTCACATTTCCATTTTTAATTTACCATATGATATATTTAGTTCCAGAGCTTGTGTAATATACCATGCTGGCTCATGGAGGTGATGGATTCTAGTTTTACTTTATTTACTCCCCAAACTGTCTAGTCAGCACTGTGGGCAGCTCAGCCGCAAGTGAACCTCATGGTCAGCTGTACTTGCGTTTTACCATAGGACTCTCTGCCTTTGAGCATATAATGATAGCTAAAGTGATAGCGACAAAAAGTTATCTGGGTTGGGAGCAAGTGGTCCCGAACCAGACTAAAGCTTCACTCTGAACCAGACAATTGTTCTCATTTCTATCCAGTTTTCTAGGTGCCACAAGGAGTCAGTTTTCAAAGGATTTGCAGCAGTGGCTGAATTGCCAGCACACAGAACTGTCCTCTGCATGGGGTTATTTGTGGAATGTGTAAACCAGGCAGCAAGATGAAAATCAGCTACACAGGGCATAGAGGAAAGATATGGTTCTTTGCAAACACCAGATCATTATCTACTACAAAATCTTCCTGCTCCCATACTCTTGTTTTCATGGCTTTGATTCCCTGATTGTATTTTCTTTTTTTTTTTTCTTTGGGGGGGGAGGGGGGAAGGGAGGTGCTACTAATTAAGTTTTCATTCTTGCATTGAGAAATACAAAATAATTTCTATAAATTACACTCAAATACAGTAGGGAATTTAAACCTTTATGTTACTTTTTAAATTCAGTTTTCAATGAAATTCTTGTACTAAAATTAGCATATCTCAAGGATTGACAAGGATCTTTGATGACTGTATAAATATCAATTAACTAATTAAGTGTTTAAATATTATTATACCAATTTTTCAGGAAGACAACCTGAATTTGAATACCAAAGCCAAAGAATGCTCAAAAACCTCAGATATGGTAATTTCAAAGTCCCACTTGTAGTAAGTACTTTACAGGTGAATCTGAAATGTTGGTCTTGTGACACATTTTAAAGCAGTATTTCATATTTTGAGGAATTCTGAAAAAATAAAAACAGAAATCTGCCAGTATCAGGGGCTTGTCATTCATATTTCATTGTGAACAACTTGATAACTAATTCCATTAACACCACATGTTATTGCTTATATTAACTAAAATAAGAGCTTTCTAGTCTGTGAACAGCATTTTTGATTATCTTTTTTGTTAGAAATTAGAGATCCACTCTTAGGAAACCTCTCTTTTTCCAGTTCCACTGTACTGTACAGAAATGGAAGCTCATATTCCTTCCAGTAAAGGACACTTTGCGCTTACAAAGTTGACTTTTAAAGGAAAAAAGCAATCCAGTCATGTGCACCAAAAGGCACTTCTGGCTCTAGATCTTTATTTCAGGGACACCTATCCCATGGATGCAGTTAATTCTCAGATATATCTTTTTCATGGCTTTTGCTTTCAAGTTGTACCTCTGCTCAGTATGCTAAATAGGTGCTGCATAACCTAGTCTTTGACACTGTTGCTTCCTATAGATCAGGCAACTAGGAAAATAACTTAAGGTTGTGTGCACCACTCTCATTTAATCAGCTAAAAGACATTATCGTACTGAGTGACATGACCTTTGAGTTCTTTCTGACACTATGTTCCTAAAGCCTGCTGGTGTCATTATTCAAGCTACTTTTGAAAATGCATATTAGTCTCCAGAAACACTTAGACACTTTTGAATACTCCATCTTTGGATCATGGATCTCATGGAAGGGAAGTCAAATGTTCTTAAAAAGAGAAGGAAGGCATGAAACTCCTAACACTTTTTTTTGGGGAAAAAAAAAAGTTTGTTTTGATAATTCTAAAAAGTTGTTTATAAGCAGAACAACATACTCATGGATTTGTATTGCAATAAAAAAAATTAAACATCATACCCTGCATTTGCATTTAAGCGTCTATTTGAAAAAAAACAAGCCCTCATGAATCTGCAGGAAAATCAACCACCTGACAAAGAGGAAGACTTTCCTGTGTGTCAGCACAAAAGTATGATATGTTTCCAGATGCATTTTCCTTGGGTAAAAGAGAGAAATCAACATATTTGGCAGCGCTTTGCCTCACCGGAGCAAATTTATCTTTGTTGTAGCCTGATGATGTCAACAGAGTTACAGTGTGGATGAATACAGGTCATTGTTTGTGCAGTTGGCAGAGAGCGCATGTGTGGGAGGAGAAAAATGAGATCTTCTAACCCAGATTTGCAGAAGAAACATGAGTAAGAGTTTAGACACATCCTCCTATTAAAACTACACCATAATTTTGTCACTGGAAGTTTCAGAACAACTGAACTCTAAATGAAACAGAATGAGGGCGTTTCTCCAAGCTATTTCCTGCGCTGCTGTCATCATTACTGCACGACAGAGTGTGACCACATGATGTTAGGCTTGAGATGTAAAACATGGGAGCTGGCATTTCTTAGTGGTTTCCCGATCATGAATTCCAGCTAAGGCAGGTGTCCAGTTTCTACCTAAAACTTACCTGGCACTAATTAGTGTTAAGGAACAAAATAAAATAGAAAATCCACATGGACCTTTCAGCTATGTTTGATGCTTAGTTCCCTGGGGAGCAGATTAAGTGCCATGATAGTTATCCAGTTTTCTTCCGTATAAAGTCTCTTCTAAGTGCTAAAAAACAATTATCTGAAAAAAGATCCAAGTGCGATGCAGAAAACTACAGCACAAGTAATACCTTTACATTCTAATATCCTGTGGCTTTGGCATTTGCTGTGCATCTCAGTGGGTCACAGTGCCAGGAACCAACCCCAGGCTAAAGGTCTCTCCTCTTATAGGATTTCCCACTGCTGAGCCGTAGAGACGCATCTAACCACCTGCTTGACTTGCAGACCCACTGGGACTATGCACTGTTTTTTGCTGCAGGTCTTCATTACCCACTCAGAAATCAATGCATTTAACTTCACAGTAGCAGCTTTGGGAAGCAGTGGAGTTTTTCAAATGGGTACTTGCACTACAAGGTGAACTATAGTGGAACAGGTACATGACTGTCACACAGTCAGACAAGAACTGTTTCTGCCAAGACAGCTGAAGAGGTTGCTGCATTATCATCTCCACCCAAGCTTCATTCCCCAATTTACCAGCCTCTGCTGTGCTTTGCAGAATTCCTTAGCATGAGTAGGAAACCAGGGAGTCCTGGAAAATGTGTGGACATCTATGGCCTAGAAGTGAACCCATTGCGTGAACTGGTCTCTTTGCACACCAGATGGGAAGCAGCCACCAGGCCTGGCATTTTGAAGGAAACGTAGCTTTCTCCGTCAATAATTCCCCAAAACCTGAATCACTTGTATAAAACTGCTGTGATTTTTGGCCCATATCTAATGCTTCATAATAGTTGTTGGCATCAAAAATTAGCATGTTGTCCTTGTTGCTAGAAAAGGTGAATGGAAATTACCAATATGCAAATTCAAGGTGGACCCTGAAGTACACTGGAGTATGCTGATATGTGCCAGGACAATTCTGAATTCAAATTCTTCCCTTTCTGAATTCATATAAAGAAAAAACAAAATCACTCCAGAAATCCCAATGTATCTGCTTTACATGTGTTGCAAATGTAAATTCACAAGTTTCTGCCAGGGCAATCTGAAATTTCAGGTAGAATAAAATTCACGTCCACAGCCCAGTATTAAGTGTAAAGAAAAGCATTTCTGGCAGCCAGGTTTATTTTGCATACACCATATATACCTTCTGCACTCACCCTTGTAGCACAACATCTCCTCTTAAAGGGAGGCATCCCCCGCTTTCCTGCTCCCCCGCTTAAGAAACAGCACACAGTAAATTTGTTTATGGCCTCCATTTTATTAATAGTGGCAATCAGAGGAGCTTTTATGGATATGCTTTGTTCACTTCAGCTCTTGCTTTGTCTTCTGAGTTGGTGGGAACCCCCACAGGACACTCATAAATGGACAAATTTACAATCTAGCCTGTGTAAAGTGCCCAAAGCAGCAACTACATCCAAGTTGTCTTTGTGCTCGTGCACCAGCTGTGATGCCAGAGGGCGTGGGGTCAGAGCAGAGGGCTTCCTCTGGCTTTCTGCAAACTGGGATCAGCCAACCTTCATTTATCTATGGCTAAAGACTTGTTTTGGTTTCTCAAATCATGACTCCACAGAGCTGTTTGGATATTTTTAATCGAAAGACAAAGCACTTCCTCTTTCCAAACTCTGTGCCTGCAAGGAACATAACAAACTAATCATTCAGAATAATTAATTCTGTCAGAAAAATCTCTACAATTCTTACTAATGCTGGGTGTTTTTTAATCCTAATGAAAGGAAAAACCTGTCACTGCGATAATTTTCGATTGACCCATTTTTGTGCAGTCGTTGGGGACAGGGGAGTGTTATTTGTTTTTATCTCTAAGGACCATAAGCATGAAAATGATATCCATAAATCTTGCATTTCAGCCTTGTATTTCCAACTCAGACTTCAAAGGAAACATTAGCTAGTCAAAAGAGCCCAATAAGATTGTCAAATTGACCATTTGTATATGTGTGGAAGAGTGTCTTTCAGCTACCTGTGACTTCAGTTTCAAAATATTCCCATGATAGGGAAACATTACTTTTCCCCATTTGTAAAGGGGAATCTGAGATGGAGAAAATATATGCAGCTTACCAAGGCCACGGAGGTAGTCCTTGCAAAGCCAAGGACTGGAATCCAAATCCTGAGAGCTCTAGCCTAGCATTTGAAAGCACACCCTCCTGAGGGTTTTAATGTAATATAATAGGTTTAGGGTTGAGAGACCATTTATAAAGCAAGTTTTTTATGAGGAAATGTGAAAAACAAAATATTAGTTTCCTACATTTGCTTAACATTGTAAACGCCTAGCTACCAACCTCAGTGAGGAAGCTGCCAAACACAAACAAAACAAAAGCACTTAACAGGAAAAATACCCTAAGTTTTAGAGATTTTTTTTTCATATTGTCATGCTTTGAGGTCATCTATTTCTTCTATATTTGATAGCTTAAAGTTAAATGTGGCAGACAGTTGCATTTCTCATTACCGAACAGAGAATGGTATAGGAAATCTGTTCTTCAATACGCAGCTTTTTATTTCTAGGTCACTAATTTGGATCGATCCCTGATCAATGGTGGCTGAAAGGCATTCATATCTGGCAGCGGTTCTGTGGTCTGTGATAAATGAGAGAGCATTTTAGTTATTTCCCAGCAGTAGCCTTTCTCTTGCACTACCACAACAAGCTGGCAGTTTTCACAGAGAAGCTATGGACTGATTGTACATGGCACTTGCAGATATCTGAAAAGCAATTAACCTATTTTTGTTGAGTTTCACTGAGAGTATTTATTTTTTTCAAATTGTCCACATTTTTTCACAGAGGACTTTTATAATGTTAAATGGACCATCTTGCTGCTTTTGTAGAAATGCATTCTGCTGCATTCAACATCATGACTGCAACGGTGATGTTACCAGCAGTAATCAGAGGTTGGTTCTTTACACCCACAACAAGAAGGGCCAAAACAACAAATGTAGGTAGTTTCTGTGAGTGAGATTCATCTCTTTAAGTCCAGCCACCTGCAGGTTTTATACCTAATGTCATCTGTTTGGTCTAAACAAATCACCTAGTCTGCTATTGTACTCCAAATCTCTCAATTAAGACAAAGTTCAGATGCTTTGTCCATACCAAAGATAGATGTTAGTTGGCTACAGAAGAACTCCACCTTAAGTCTTCAACATTTTTTGCATTTCTTTCTGTAATAGCTACAGAAATGCTTGATCACTGTAAAGAATGTACTGCCTTTGTTTAGAAGGATGCATCCATAGTATCTAGCAGATATTACTGTTGAGAAAAGTAAATTTAATTGCTAGATTCATATTTTCCAGGCACTGGATTCCTGGTGAGCAGGTGAAGATGATGAAATACAGTGGGGTTTGTTGTTGGGATTATTTTTTCTAAATTTCTCCTGCCACTCTGACATAACCTCCCAAAAGGTTGGCATACAGTACACAACGCACAATACTTCTACTCCCAAAATATCTCTGCTTTGAACAATGCCTTCCACAAATTACTTTCTGTCTCTGGCAGTGTGCTGAAGCCTAATCATTCATCCACCCACAAAAAAATTCTAGCCTTTATTACCATCCTTTCTTCCCTTTTTCCAAACATGTTAATACCTGCTGAACAGAAACACTAGAAATCATAACAACTGTCTAGTGCCACTAGTTCCTCAGCATAATGAGTTGCTGAGTTTTTCTTTTAGCATTTTGATAACAATACCAAGCAGCCAAATTGTCTGGTAGCATTAAAAAAATATCAGAGGAAGTGTACAACTTGGCTGCAAAAATTCACTGAAACTTGATGTAAAGGATCTTAGACCAGAAGCAAGTTTGCTTTACAAAATCTAAAATCCTTCTTTCGGATTCTGTCCATGACCTTAAAAGCAGCTTTTATTGTTTTCAAAAAGACAAGTTGCAAGCCAGTAAACTATGGTGTGTCTAACTATGCTTGTGAAAAGAAAACAGAAAGAATGAGAAAAGAAACTTAGAGGGCCTTTGAGAATTTGTGTCGAAACAAGCTTATTTTTAAATAGCATTTTAAAGAATTTCATAGGCATTTTAAGGAATTTCATAGGCATTTAATTGACTGCCTCAAAGTTAATTCATAATGTTGCACATGAAATATGTTTCATTATACATTTTTCTTTATTTTTCTTAAAATCACATTTTCTACAGACTTGTGGGGTATAAGGGGAGATATATGGTAATTACATTGTCTCTGTAGGTGAACAGCAAAACTAAAATAAGGAGAAAATTTTGTTCTTCATTATACCTATATAAATGTGGGTTATCTATATTTAGAGTTAACGGAGCTACTCTTGGTTTTAGCACTGTGTGACTGAGAAAGTTATTACTAATAATTGCTATTTGTATTACCCAAGGAAACTGGAAACCTTAGTCAGGAAGAGGACTCCATTGCTTTAGGCACTGTACTAATGAGAACAAAAAGGGAAGATTTCAGGGGTCTAAGTGCTTACACTCGATGGAATCAGACAACCTGATGGGAGAGCTGAAGGAAACTATGTAATAGCACCCACCAGTCAATCAAATAGGCTTTTTGAGGTCAGAAAACAAAGCATGTTTACATGCATTTATAGGGATTTCATCTTCCTCTCCACCTAAGTGGAGAGAAAGATGAAAAATTGGAAACACACGTCTGAAAACTGAAAAGGAGAGTATGGAAACTGCTATCACAGTCCAAATGGAGGTAACAGTTGGCCTTTTAGTACTGCATACAGTGTCATTTAAGTGGGAATAGGGAAAAGTAGTGCATTTGTTACAATGGAGAAGGAGAAGACAGTGCAAGGAGACAGACTTCTGACAAACTCAAGGAAACAGATGGGGATAACAGTCTTGACAGCAGCACTCCAAATAGATATGAAGGGAGCATGATTTGTCAGCAACAAAAACACAGGATATTGCAGTAACTGAGATACATGACTGAGATACATGCAAAATAATTCTGGATATGAGTTTCAGCTGCAACGATGAGAAAAAGAAGGCCTGTGCTTGTGACACAACACAAAAAGAATTAGCAATACATAAGCATATTCTGGAAATGAAGACCCTTGGAGACATGATCTGTAGAGCACATAACCCTCTGGAGCTAAGTGGCAGGCCAGATGGTTTAGTTGTTCACAGCGATCAAAAAGAAGAGGCTGTGAGACACACTGAGGACATAGATGTAAATGTTGCAGCCATGCAGGTCATGGGCTGACTGATGAAAAGGGGAGGGAAAGAGAAAGAGACACTGCAGAGGAAGGGGAAAGAGTAACAGTGATGTAGAAGCCCCAGCTGGAAGCCAGCTTCTAAAGCCCTGTTCAGACCAAGTAGCATTTCAGCTTTCTGCCCTAAAGCACTACCTATATATCCTGAAAATTACTACCTGGCATAGCTTTGGACTTTGTTAGATTTGTGCTCTAGTTCCACTGATTTCTATCTATCTCAGCTCAGAATAAGCACATTAGCCTTTATAACTCTTTGGGCTGACTTAGAATATTCCAGTCTACTAAAAATCCAGTATTTTAAAATATCTCATTTTAAGCAATCATACCTTTACTGATGGATGACATTCTGTCAAGAAATGAAAAAACCCACCACATATTAAGCACACCAAATGGGCTGAGATTTCAGGTTGCATTTAACTGAACTCATTTGGAATCTTCAGTTTCAGTTAGAGCCTTACCAGTTGTATCCTTTTTCTATCTATCCAGAGATGTTTCCTCTCCTCAGACTGATTTTAAATATCTGGGGTTTGTATTTGCATATAAATGCAGAAGGATTATACATATTTTTAAGCCAGATGCTCATATACATGCACATTTTTCCTAACTCAAACAGGAAGAATATTCTTTTAATATGCCTCACTGGTGTCCTTACTATACATTGACATATACACTAGCTTTTTTATATAGATTTGTTCCTAAAAAATGAAAATTCTTTCTTTGCCTCATATAAAAGGCTTTTATTGATTAAAGTCACATTTATTCTAATGTTCTAGGGATTTGGGGGTTTGACTCTTTCATTGTTTTTTTTAACTATTCCCTTAGTGAACACTACACCCCCTACACACACAACCCCCTTTTAATTTTTTTGCTTTGCATGTGATAAATCAAGTTACTTTTTCACTCTGGACTCCATTATGGGATCACAGTGGCTATACAAACCACACAGAGTTAAGCAAACAAAGGAATTTTTTCATTTTCTCTTTCATTCAATAAAGTTCCATTTTCTGTCACCCTGCAACCTTTTGACCTGAGTCCTAATGGCACTGGTGACTCAAGGGCAAAAGTTCAGCTGTAGGTTAAGTCTGTATGTGCTTGCGCTGGGCAAGGAGATGGTCAGTTCTTGCTTCCTGCTGTCTCCCCCTAAGCCCTGCCGTTGCTCCCCAAACCGCCGACCTTGCCCCTGCTGTGAGCTCCCCCCACAGCTCCAGCCCTCCCTCTGTGAAGCTGGTGAGGAGGGCTTGAAGTGAGCTTTTCCCCAGCCTTTTGTTTGTCTTGCAGCTGTCAACCAAAACCACTGTCTTATTTTCTTGCTCCGGGGGTAGAAAAAACACAGGAGAAATATCTAGCACAGATACTTTGGACTGGCAGTCAGTGCTGACTTCTTACAGCCAGTCACTTTGGTCACTGTTATATTTTCTTTTACTCTCAGCATTTATAAGATGCCTATATTTCTGAGAGAGGCCATGGGCCCCTTCTTTACTCTGGGAAGTGATTGCACAAATTGTATTAGCTCCTGGGATGAGCGCTGAACTCCCTGTTTAAGCAGTCTTCAAAACAATTTTTCAAGGTGCTCTGAATGCAAAAGATACCTCAGGTGCACTCGCCTCTCCCAACACCCTCCAGCAGACTTTTCCAGTCTGGCCTGAAATGACAGTACCCTTTAGGTACTTATACATTTCTACAGGCCACTAGCATTGTGCATGTCCCCAGAGGCTCATACCACTAGGCATATTACCTTCCTCTAGTGTAGTGGCTCTGGTATGATTTGCTGCCCTTTCTTTCACAAGAATATGACACTATTCAGTCCAATAGTTCCTCCCAATGAGTTCCTCTCAGCCTTCTCTTGGTTGCCAAACTCCTAGCCCTTCAGGCAGCCCATCCTTCATTACCAGACAGCAGGCCACCAGCCATCCAGTGAAGTCATCCGTACCCAATACACCTGTTTGTATAGGTGAATTGCCCAAGAGATGCAGTGTAGGAGGAGCTTGTACCACTGTTGAAGGAGTTTCCTCTCTCCCTAAAAAAGGGCACTGGTGAACAGAGTGTTTCTGAGTCCATTTCTGGCCTTTTAGACCTGCAGAAGCAGAGCAAATTGTGCAGAGAAGAAAATAGCTGTTCCTTTGCAGGAGAAACACATCAGGTCTTGAATACGCTTGACATTGAATAAAACCTCAGTCTTTCCTTAAGAAAATCTTTGGCTTACAGATCTGGCAAGCTGCTGTAGCATGAGCTCTTGGCTTAAAGGATCAAAATATGTTTTCCCAGTAAAAGGTCTATTTGTGAACTCGCAATGACACAAAAGGGTGGTCTTGCCCCAGAATAAGGGCTGGTAGCAGTGCAGGTGGTGCTGTCTCCACCATCTGTCCTGTGGATGACTACATTTCTTCATTTCTAGAACATCCAGCACCTCCTGACAGCATCAGAGAGAGCCCAGGCTGTAGAGGAGCTTTGCTGGAAGATGGGCAATTGGGCAGCTCACAGCCTGGCCAAGAGCCAACAGCTCCACCATAACCATGGACTGTTAGGACTGCCAGCATTTTCTGATGGAGTAAAACCAAAGGTGTCAGAAGTGTGGAACAACAGTTTAATATCACAGACTGGACTGTAAACTGCAGAGGGAATGCCATAGCCTCCCTTCATTCAGTCACAGCCATACTTTACTTCCTCTAAATGTGCAGGACACAGCTACACTAGTTAAACATCTGCAGACGTTGTAGGCTCCCACAGCCTTAAGGTTGGAAACCTGAGTTAGGAAACCATGCCTGCAAGGATCAAGCCATAAAGGGCATACTGAGTATACAATAATAAAGGTGGTGAGCACCTGTGTGTTGAGGCACATGGTCCACACGTGGCAGATGAGAAGAGTGTCCCAGGCATGTAACCCTGAAGGAGAGCATGGCAGAATACTTGAGAGTGATCTCTTTGGAGATTTAGGCTTACTTTTCCTTAGTTTCATCTCATACATAGTAGGATTACTTGAAATGAATGAAAAATAAACTAGGAGACCCCAGGTTGTTAACTGGGCATCTGTAGAAACGTGTTGGTGTTACAAGAGACCTTGTTACTAACGGCGAAGCTAGAACATTGCCCATATGCAAGTCCCCTGCCTTTGTTTTAGTAACCTGCTGAAGGCCATTAACCCAGCAAGGGCCTCCAGGTGTGTTTAATCTAAAAGGACCAAAAAAGACTCCAGATGGCCCCACAAATGGGGGAGTTGGACTGCCTCTGTTTCTGTTGTGAGACTATGCCTACTCTGAGCTGGTCACAGAGAACAAGGTGGTCTGTGTTAAAATGCAGTTTCTGCGCTCTGAAAACTGGACTTGGAGGAAAAACGGGCCTATAGGTAAATTTTTGCTTCCTGATCTTAGGTCTCCCAGCAAGAATGGCTGCTGGGACTGCCCTAACTGAGGAAACCAAGGTCTTGACACTCAGCCAATCCAGTTATAAATATAATGCAATACACCAGTTCCAGTATAATCCCTCATGCACTGCAGCTAAGCCCAGGAACAAATGTTTTTTGCGCAGTCTTTTAGTGTGCAGAGAAAAGTTCCATAAGCTTTAAAACTTTTGTGTCCTGTAGAGTTCAGGCTGCTCTATTTTGAAGTGATCTGTGAAGATCTATATGCAAATTGCTAGAATATGCTAAAAAGTTCAGGCAGTTGTATGGGTATAAAATTAATTGGAACAAGCTTGAGCTGTTTGGATTAACTGAACAAACATACCAAGCATTACTTAGTCGGTGGGATTTTCAGTGGTTTCCCAACAGCATTAAAACATCCAGGTATTCTAATCCCTAGGGATTTAAAACAAATAGTTAAAATCAATTTAGATCTGATTATCAGGCAAATCATTAATGACCTGGTAAATGGCAGTCTGGCTTGGCTGCTGGGGAAAACTGACATAATGAAAAATAATGTACTAATTAGATTTGCATACACACACAGACGCCTCATTTTCCAAAGTCTACCATACTGTTTAGATACTGGCACTGATCCCAAGGCCAGGCAGCCTTGGAATCCCACAGCTAGTGACACCTGCAAAAGGCTGACCATGCCCACACTATGTAGCAGTTTGTACAGTGTCTTCTTCCGTCCCTGAGATGTTCTTATTACTCATTGTATGTTTTGTTCCAGTTAAAAGTGTCTAAAAGAGCACAGGGACTGTGACAGCTGCCAGGGAGGACCAAAGTTATTTACTGCATTCCTTAGCTGATGCCATGAAGGCCTATACGGGTGCTTGAGAGTTGGATGCTGTCAGATGATTGTTTAGGACAGATTGAGACCAGATTAGTACAGTGTTGTTCTCTGAAATGAACCCCCTTTAGACACCTCTGGGTTTTATCACCATGGCAGCTAGTTGGGGCAGCCTGAAATGGAGTTGAGGAATGAAATAGTAGCCAAGAAATATGGAAAATCAAGTATCCTGTGACTGAGGGAATCGTGGCCTCTTTTTTGTTAATCGGAGTAGTCAGAGGATGCCTCAGAAATAAGGGAGAACATGCAGTTACCCAAACACCACGAAGATGCTGTTTCAGTTTCTGCAGTGTGCCTGTTGAGGTTCAGGTGATTACAAAAGTCAAAAAGATTTAGCTGATACATTTTCACGAGGTGTCAGATAGGAGACAATGTTGAGATTTTTAATGAAAGCCAAGGTTCCTCCTTAATCACCTTACTCTGATAATGAAAGCTTTAGGAAAAAAGTGAAAAGATGTGTATCACAAGACTTAAGAACATTAACATTGTAAGGTAATGACCTTCTATGGAAATCGATTTCTGGCAGGCAGTGGTATAAGTTCTTCTGGGAAAAGGAGGAGAGTTTGTTTCTTTTATAGCTCTATTTCCTGTTTTATATATATCCAGATATACAAACACACGTATTAAAAAATCTTAAATAAAAGATTATCATAGAATTAAAATACGTAATTTATATTTTATATTGCGTACCATTGAAACAACAACAAAATGTTAATCAAGACCTCAAAGTCATAGCTGTTTGAAAAAAAAAAAAGCCAAACATTTTTTGCATGTGAGCTCTTGAACGGGAAGGTATTTTTGTAATAACACCTATCTTTGCATCTTATAAAGAATCCACAATCTGATGGCAAATCGGGATTAAAAATGGAAAATAATTATTTATAAATATTCTTTAAAATATATACATTTGACCCTGAATGTTCATCTAATTGCAACTTCTTTCATGATCATATATCTTTGTATTCCAGAATTAAAAATAAAAATGTTGGATTTATGTATCAGCAGATCAAGACGTAAAAGAGCTCATAAACCCACTTGACAGAACTGAAAGTTGGTTGGATGCAAGAATTACCAGTAACTAATTGCACAAATAAGACTCTCAGGGCTTTAGAAAATCATGATTTGCTTGTGGCAAATTCCACACTAACACTTTTTTTGTCTTGCAGAGGAAAACAAAGATAAAACATCAACATACCCTTCAGCACTGAAGAAGATGACACTACTTACTTTTCAATTCAAAAGTAATGTTGAATATCTTCTACAGTCTCATTCAAGGCCTTATGGGGTTCATTAGCTTGACTGGACCCTAATAGCAGCATACAATTCAGTTTGAGTATGCTTTTTGGGTTTTTTTTCAGCTACACTGCTGAATCTTTTCCAAGCTCTGTTATTAAAAGCTAACTTGCACATACGCCTACCCAAACTGCAAACCCCATGCTAATTGCAATGTAAACCTACCCTGGAACTGACCTAGAAGACCAGACATTAACTTCAGGTCTAGGAGACCTGGCTTCCATCACTAAGGAAAATGCATCTTTAAATGATGGGAAGATTTTACTAATCAGCTATTAGCTCTCAACTAATGTGCTTTTTGGAGGGCTGTTTGACTGTACCATTGTCTTTTCCCTTTTCATTGTTAATCTGCCAGACTCAGGCGAAGCAAGATGTCTCTAGAACAGGTTGATTTATGCCAGGGAGACTTTCAGGACCTCTGAAATCAGGGAAACAATTTGGCACTCAGCTTCTACTCGTTGCAAGGAAATATAAGAGGGTGAGGGGGAAGGAAAGGAGGATGTGCCTGAAGAAAGCTAGGAATTGCTAATAATGGTTTGGCATGACTGTTAAGAGCTTTTCTTCTTATTCTGATATTCCATGTTGATAGCCCAGTGGCTAGTTGATTAATTGTTCTTCAAAAAGTCTGTATATTTTTAAGTGGCCTTCCATGGTTTCAGCTATTTTCATTACCCCATCACCATTAGCTTCTAAGTACTTACTGGCAAAGTGACACACATGTGGTTAACACATGAGTATCTATGAACTGGTTTCTTTAACAGGGCCCAGGGGATAATTCTTAAAACTCTCTGTCTGCATGCTGTCTACATTTTTACTAGGAAAGGAGGGGTAGTTTGAAGAGGGACACTTGTAAATTGAATTTACTAAAGCGTGTGATCCAGATTGATTGTAGTCAAGCACGCTTGCTTTAGACCAGGGTTTAGGGAGACCCTATGGTAGGAAGCTATAACGATATTACTATGGCTCTGAAAAGAGAGGGATTCTCCAACTGTCAGCCTCAGAAACAATTCTTTTAAAAGTATGGGTTTATATCCCTTTCCTGTCTCTTCTGTTACCACAAGAAATGTGTTTAAGTGAAGGGAGATGCAGGCCACCACCACCCTGGTTTCCCAGCATCCTGGTTCAGTGACATACTGGAAGATGTAGGGCTCATTCCTTACTGCTGTCATGGTTTAGACCCAGCCAGTAACTCAGCACCATGCAGCTGTTTGCTCACCTCTCTCCTTCCCCCCCACCAGGTGGGATGGGGAGGAGAATTGAAACAGTGTAAACCCCATGGGCTAAGAACAGTTTAATAATTAAAATAAAGTAAAATATAGTGATAATAGGAAGAATACCAATAGCCAATGACCTCCAACCAGAACTACACCCCTAAACCCCCTAGAAGCTCCCCTACTAAAGACAGCCATTCTACAAGAGAAGAAATGAAAGCTCAGAAAACACAAATGCTGCACAATATAATTGCTCGCCACTCACTGACCAATACCCAGCCTGACCTGAGCAGCAGTCAATCCCTTTGGGGTGACTCCCCCAGTTTACATACTGGGCATGATGTGCTGTGGTATGGAATACCCCTTTGGCTAGTCTGGGTCAGGTATCCTGTCTGCTTTCTCACAGCTTCTTGTGCCCCTCCTCACTGGCAGAGCATGAGACTGAAAAGCCCGTGATCAGGGTAAGCGCTTCTGAGCAACAATTAAAAAATTGGTGTGTTATCAGCATTGTTCTCAGACTAAAGCCAAAACACACCACTGCACCAGCTACTAGTAAGAAAAATAACGCTATAGCTGAATCCAAGACAACCTCTGCACGTATTTTTTCCCCTAAACTGAGGGTAGAACACAGCCACTTCTGATACTAATATGCAGCTGAGAGTTACTTGGGTACATGACTACAGGGCACATCATGCAGCTGACTTAGCTTCAGTGGGGGCATGACCCAGGTGAGCCAGAGAAACAAGACACAACCCAAAAGGAATGACCCAGCCACAGAGCCAGCCACAGAAAGGCCCTGAAAATGGGAAATGGGAATGGAGGCTGTGTCACATTCTGCTATTTCAATTTCAGACAACTGCCATCATTGGAAACAACAGTCCAGAGGGCCTGCAGCCTACAGTCACCCTTTGTTAACTAATTTTCAGATTCCTGCAAGCCAGAACAAGGGCAGTTTGGGCTCATGTGACTGCTATTTAGGCATTATGAGGAGTGAAGGCTGAGTCAAAGACAATCCATTTCAGACTTCGAGACAGATTTTCTCTTTTCTTCCTTTACCATGGCAAGTGATTGATCATTGGTACAAACCACTCAGAGGAGTGCTGGGTCCTTCATCTCTCAAGGCTTTTAAATCCAAATTGAGTGTACTGTTGGAATACACACTATCTAGAAGCATGCTGCCAGCATAAGAGTTAACTGGAAGAAATTATGACATCTTTAGGTGAGGTAAGACTGGGTTACCTAAGGCCAGAAAGGAGCATTATACCAACAAGCTTTTAGGGAAGACTTCCCTCAGTAACCCCTTTCTTTCTTCTCTCTTCTGATTGTTACAATCCATCCACCTCTTAATATTAACACTTAAATATAAAATCCAGTATCTCTTGGAGATCACCATAGTGGTAAACACAGAGCAGCAACTACCAATATCAGAATTTCTCATTCAATTCAAACAATTTTGAATTTCTGGAAAGGTCAGGTCTTGACTTGCCTAATGTTGCAGTAAACACTAGGAACTTTTAAGAGTATCTCACAAAACCACTAATTTTAAGTAAAGGTATGATTTTAGACCTTCATTCTTGCTCTCTTTCTCTTTGGGATGAGGCTTTTATTCTGAGCAACTCCCGGGCACCCTTGGTTGTGAAAGTAGCCCTTCTTATTTGTACCAGCTAAACCTTGTCCAAGGGAAAGCTAGAAAGAAGGTAACTATTAAAACCTCCCTGCACCATATCCCTGTGCCTGTAGCAAACAGATAAGCCCTTCTCAAGGTCAGGTACTATTTCCCAGGCAATTGTACAGTTAACAGGCTGGTGGTGCCCAGCCAGAGGATCTCTCAACATCACCAATTTGCTGAGGATGGAAATGAGACTGCATTTGCCTAATGTATCCTGGAGCTTGACAGAGATAATTATGCATCCAGACTGTCAGAGAAGAGATGGAGCAACAGGCGACCTTCTTCCCATGCAGACAGCTGTAATAAAGACATTTCCCTATCCACTATTAGTTGAATGAGACCTAGATGATAGTAATCCTGTTGTAACAACACAAAACCAAAATTAATTCATACATTTTATTGAGCACCCTCGATTGACTACAACAATAAAGTGGTAATACCTGTCCTCCACAGATTTTATCTTTATTGTTCACAGTTTAACTGTGCCTCTAAAACTTGGATATACAAATGTATTATTAAAATGAGACATCTGGCAGTGGCCCTAAATGCCTCCATATCAGGAATTTACTGTGTATTACTTGTAACAGTAAATCTGTTGTGCACATCTGCAGCGGCAGAGAAAATCACATCTGACAGCAATGATACAAAACATTCACAGGATGTCTTTGCAAAGGCACGAGACTGAATGAATTCAGGCTTTTACAGTCCCTTACAATCTTCACTGAACCTGATCGAGCTGAAGAAACCCATTTTATGGCACATCTCTCAATTTCAAATCAGCCATCGTTTCTCGAAGCAGAACACCAAGAAATCTTTCAAATAAATATGCCTATAATGAATTATTTTTCATGGCACTTTTTATGAAGTGGAAATTGTGTAAATGTTTGTGTGCTTTGTGGAATCAGGACCTAGCAGTTCTGTCTTCCAGAAATAATCTTAGAGGCTCACATGAAGACACAAACCCCAAAGACTCCTAAACAATCTATGTGGCCAAGTTACTACCTCAAAACTTGCTTCTTTCAAAAGACATTTGTAAGACAAGGATTTCCCTAAAAAAAATAATAATACCCTGTTGGATTCTTGTAATTAAGGAAATGTTAACATTACTGTGTAGTTTCATCTTACCCTAGGTTTAAGAAAGAAAGAAAAAAATTGCCTTGGGGAAAAACTTCGCATTTGAAATCTCATCTCAGAAATCATTGTTTTATTTGAAGGGTACACAGTTTTGTTCTGGATACTCAATGTTCCTGAAAGTTTTGTACTATGGAAGTGATGGAATTTACTAGTCAAAATTCAAAACCCCTCCTAATATAAATAAAAATATAAATAAATTAAAAAAAAATCCATAATATTCCCTTTTAGTACAAGGATCAAAGTTATAATATAGAAAAATGATGTACACTTTCATTTGAAACACCAGGTTTAGATGTACTTTTTTTTAGGTTTGATGAGGAAAAAGGATAGATATACTGGTATGAAATACTTGCAGAACCTCACCTTAAAATAATAAATTTTTTCTTAACAGCATGAATAATGCTTTTTATTATCTGAGATATATAAGCTTTCATAGAATGAGTGACATTGACCTCATCATGTTACAGAGAAAAACGACCTGCACTGTATTTTACAGCGCTGTTTTTTTCCGACATAGCTATAGTTTATCACAGTTACACAATAAAATATATATTTGGTGATCTGGTAGTTACTTCTCATACATCTGTCTTCATGTGTATAAGATTTTAAAAGTGTTTTCTGATGATGATAGAGCTAGAGCACTGTTTTTGTCTACCAGGACTGATACACAGGCTTTTTCTACATTTCTAAAGCAAGGTTATATTTTGCCATATATTCTGCTGCTTCTCAAAATCAACAATAACTACCTCTTAACAGAGACTCAAAAAATACGTTTTTATTTCTGTAAGCCTGTTTTGCTAGGAAATTGTTTTTCTTTTTCATGACATGAAAGTGAAGAATCAACTCTAATATCAATAAATGTTTTATTGTCTTAATGTAGCACCCAGGGGAAATAACACTGCATCTCCAAATTCTCTCTTTGCTGTTTCATCAGACCAGTAATTCCCTAACTTGGTGACACAAAGGACAAGTAAATCATGAAACATCCCTGTATATTCTAAATATGGTTTTACAAGTCACAGAGGGAATCCTCCAATCTTTCCTCAAGCGAGAGAAAAGAGCAGAAGCTGTGCCTGTGCAAAGACAAATAACTTATACCAAAACATGAAAGTATCTGATCAGGAAGGGGAAAGTGAACCACTATGAAGCTGCCCAAATGAGTGAAAGAGAGTGAGTTGCACACTGAGGCGAGCACACCCACATACTTCTGTTATGGAAACACGCTAGCTAGCTGCTGCGTTACAAGGATGTGTCAGCCGCAGAGCAAGCATTCCTCATTTTAATTGCCAGGAGCACCACTTCTCAACTAGCAAGTGTATGAAGTACAGACAGTTTTTAGGAGTATCAGGATCAACACTTAATATTATATCAGAAATATAAAATAATAATGTGGTTTGGTTACAAAAAATGGAACCAGTGCGAACTAGCAGATAAAGCCAGGAGAACAGGCTTGATGCAATTCTTGCAGCATACAGCTCTTACTGGCAAAATAAAGTTATAAAATCAACTGGTACTTCCAAGTGGCCTGTATTGCAGTAATAAGCAGCATGGTACACTTGCATTTGCTCTACCCTATCACATGCATGCTCTTTTGCCAACAGATATCACGTGAGAACCCAGGACCAATCTCAAACATCTCCAGGTTGCAGTGCTTTTGGACAAACGGTGAGTGAACTCTTTTAATAATGGGGAGTAACATCAGTCCTGCTATGCTTTCTCTCTGCTTGACTCAGGATACCAGCACCATCCCTTGATTGTTGGATCCGGAGAAATCGTCTCCCACACTAGATGTGAAGCCTTGTGTCACCTGAAAAGAAGCCATCAGGAAAAGCAAGATTACAAACCAGTGTAAGGATGGGAAAGAAAAACTTAAGCAGAATGTATTCCTCCAAACTGAAACCTGGCCTGCACCCAGGAGGTAATGATTTCCACTCGTGTCAAACTTAATTGCTGTGGCATCTTGAACAACCATAATCGGTCACCGCATTACTTTTCTATCCCATCAGAAGAATAGACCTTTAAACAGTGCTGCGTACCTGGGTGGTGGAGCACAAGTTCAATACTGACAGAGGGAAGCTTGCCACCTACTGAATCACCACCTGAGTCACCCTGTAGATGAACCACATGTTAGAGAGCTGGAAGTGTGTGCTGCTGTGCTAGAAACCATTGGTGACGATGCTACACCGAGGTCTGAGGCAACAGAACTTCACAGGTTGCAGGGTTTCTGTCTTGTGGTTCCTTGGCACAGGAAACATCAAGTGTACACAACAGGCTTTAAAATCCACTTTTAGTATAAACCACAGAGCTTGACGTGCATGAGGCTTGAGAAAATAGTTTCCATTTTCTGTAACAATGATAGTGTATACAACTTCTACCTGTAAATGTAAAATACAAACTTGGATTATCTAAACATCCGCCTTCAAGCCTCTCACAGCTGCAAAACCCCTGAAGGAGCAGAAGGAAGAAACATGGCAATGGTTAGCACTACATTTGAACCACTGGAAAAATAATGACTGATGCTTATTAAAACCTTAAAACTATTTGAGAGGTTTTTTCCAGATCATTGAAAATGTTAAAGTGGTGGTGAGTCTTGAGCTCATGTCAGTTTGCTTTCCGTTGCTGCTGCTTTCATTACTGTTGTATGTTGAATCTTACCGTTGTTACTTGAAGATTTGCTGCAGATGTTTGCAAGACGAGTTTTAGTTAATCTGTGCCAGCCAACCTAGTGCCTGCTCACAGGCTATCCTCAGGCAGATCAGGGAAAGCACAGAGTAATGGGCAGGATAAATTGCATCCAGGCTTTACACCTTTACATATGTAAAATACAGTACAATATTTTTAAGTGAGAAACCTAGTTTAAGTGCTCCTCATTTCACCATTCACTTTACTGCTTCTTCCCTGTGTCATCGATTGCTAACGAGCTCCATCCATCCCAATGTACAGGGATAAAAACATTCATCCCACCGGCTTCTATAGGATTCCTCCCCCTCTGAGCTCAGTAGCTCTCTGTCTCATGTAAAACCGATGATAAACATGCTTTGCCTGGGGCAAGGCAGAGCGGGTGTTCTTGGCATTGTGAAGCTCCCATTTTGGCTATCAGGCTTGGTCCTCACCACTCCAGGGGCACTTAAGAAACAGAGGGCGTTTAGGGCTGTAGCTGCAGCCCCACAGGGTATAATGATACCGAGTCATGGGAGTTAAGCGTCCAGCTTGTCAGCAGAGGGGATGTGCTGCAAGGAAGGGGATGGGGCAGCATGTCCCTTCGGGAAGGGTGGCAGGTTGCAGCCGCCCCAGACCAGAGATGGCTCAGGGAGCCCGAGTCGTGGACGGGCCCCAGGCCTGTCTTTTGTGAACTCGTTACACAGGCAGGCTTTTATTAGCATGAAAATAGACTTTAGGAAGCCATTAAAATGTAACAAAAAAGTATTTAACGCCCTAGCGTGTACCGAGCTTATATCAACCTCCTTATTAGACCGACCTTTTCTCTGTTTTCTTCTCCTCCCCTCCCTTGGCATGGCTCTGCTGCACAAACAGCCCATATGGAAAACAGCGCAGCCTGGAAACACGAAGCTCCCTCCGTCCTCTTTTGCTTTCGGCTTTTGCAGCTGCTGTTTTCTCAGTGTTGTCTTGGGGCAGTTTCCTGTTGCCATAGCTGATAGCCTGCCAGCGCCTGCCTGGGCCTTTCAAGTGTCAACACTGCGAAGTTTGCTGCGATGGCCAAACGCTTGTTAATGAGATATAGCAGCTGGGTAGGGGTGAACCACTGAGATGTATAAAGGCACGCCGCTGGTGCAGGAAGCGATGCCTTTTGAATCTTTTCAGCGCTCTGAAAGCATTCAAATCAAAGAGGGTATGTTGTATTCATTAATAAACCGAAGTTCCCATGCAACTGTGTTAAAGCCAGTAGTTTAACTTTGCAATGGACAGGTGATTTTTTCAACAGTGTTTTACACCGGAAGACAAAGGGCAAGAAAACAAGAGTTTATGTACTGCCAAAGGCATTACTTCCCTATCTAGCAGCCAGACAGAATTGTTAAACTGAGCTAGGTATTTGCCATTTCCTGACAATAAAAGCTTCTTTTTTCCTTTATTTTTTTATGCTTCAGAGCTCACAGTAGCCTGCTGGATCTCTGTCTCTCACACTTCTTTTAGACTCGTTTCTTAATTTTTTGTAAACCATGATTAAAAGCTAGAATAGAAAAAATAAAAAATAAAAAATAAAAAAGAAAGGAAAAAAAAAGACAACTTGTTAAAAAAAAAAAAAAGCCAAGGAGCTTACAGACAGGATTAATGGCCAAAGCTGCTTTCATTCAACTGGAGCAGTCCATGTGATCTGTAGTCTGCATCTGCTTTGCTATAGCACAACATCAGAGTGCCCAACAGCTGGGCAAAACAGGCAGAAAGCAAAACCAAAAGAAACTAGCATACAGCGAAGTTTTAAAGGCAATGTGAGCCAAAGAGCATCTTAAAGACTTTTCCAGCATTTATTTTTAATTGGGTTGGGACTTTTATTCATGTCTTCTCTCTTTTTTGTTCTTTTTTTTTTACTCTCTTTTTTGTTCTTTTTTTTGTTTTACTCTCTTTTTTGTTCTTTTTTTTTTTACTCTCTTTTTTCTTTTCAACCTTTTTTTTTTTTTCTTTAGGAGAGGGGCAGCTGGGGAAAAGATTGAATGCTAGGAAAACATGTTTAAAACTGAAACAACCACAGTAATAATAGTGACAAAATTGCTTTGGAAAAGTTAAACAAAAGAAGTGTTAGAAACAGGAAAAGGCCATATGGCTCTACACGCCTGCCATTTTCTGGTTTATCTTAATTGTTTCCCTCACTTCTCCGCAAATGAATACAAGTGTCTCAGACTCATTTATGTGCTTTCATTTCCCTTTCACAGTAACTTGTTCCAAGGTAATTTAAGCCAAACCACTTAAGTGATATTTAGCTATTTGACTGTTTAGAGAACAGCAGTTTAGCTATATTCATCAGCCCACTGCAGCTACTGTACTTGTTTTCAGCCTTCAGTTACACCAATCAACTATCTACTAAATGGCCCTTTTTGAGGTAAACTGAGTCACACAGGCCTTGACCCAGAAGCCACTAAGGTCAAGAGGAGTCATGCCGTTCACTTTAACAGATTTTGATTCAGACATATTCTTCCACTTTAAAATTTAATTCCAGTGACACATAAAGATTGGGGGTAGCTTTTTTTCTCTTCCCAGAAATCTAGGCAGTTGATTAATATTTTCTCTAAAAAGTTTATTTTAAGACATTCATATGTTACATTATTGTAACTCAAACAACAGATAAAATCTGAATTCTCTGTAATATTTCCCAAAGAGATTTTCCACTGAAGATTGACTCTGGTGGGGGAGTAAGAGAGAGGTACTGAGGCTTAAAGGATATTTTAGTATGTGAAAAATTCTTCCCAATAGAAGATTTCAAATCTGGCCAGCCCTACTCTGAGGCAGGCTGTGATAATTTTGGCTTTGATTTTAGCTGTATGATCCCTGTGCTGTCTACCTGGTCACACAGACGTGACTGCAAAACATGTGAAAAGAAACCAAAAGAAGCTGCATTTAGATGTCTGGGGATGGCCATGATGCAAAAAGGACCCCATGTCAGGAAGGAGAGTCAAAACAAAACATTTCCTATTAATAATAACATCAAGTGTAACCATGGCAAGCTGTTAAGCCTTTAAATAAACATACCATGACAAGCTGAAGCATAAGCTTCAACCAGCTTGTCAGAACACAGTCCTCTACCATGACAGAAGTTAAGATGTTCTGCATGCATGAATCTTGTGCCAGGGCACAAACCGCATCTTGGCTACTCCAGCTACTCAGAGTAAGCAGCAGATTATGGGGAAAGCACTGTTAGTGGAGAAAGACAGTGCTTTTCTCATCTTCGGGCTCTTTTCAGCCTCAGAAAATGCTGACTGGTAGAATCTGCTCAGAAAACTCTTGTTCAGACACAAGCCAGTAAATTTGTTCATTCTTACAAAAGATAATGAATGATTAATAAATGAGTCAATTCAGTGAATGTCTGGCCTGTGCTCCTCCCCATATGGCTTCAAGAAGATAATTGCAGCACTGGGGACACAGAAAGGCGGGACAGACATCTGTTCAGTGAGAGTGAAGATCATTTTTTAAAAACAATTTCTGTAGGTTTACTCACTTACTGAAGAAAAAAGGGATTTTCATAACAGTGACTTTACTGAATGCTTAAAACAAGGCAGGAATCTTAATATATACTTCTTTCTTCCACTGTCATAACACCACAGACCAGGGGGCAGTGTGCTTTCTGGAATTCCTGTGCTAGAACTCCAGCCATCAGCAGAAGATGTAAGTGAAAGGAGGTGGAAGAGAAACCAAAGTATTCTGAGACCTGTCCATTTGTTTTTCTGGCTGCTTTTCTAGTAGTTTTTTAGATGCCCCATATGACTTCAAGAAGACATTCACAATACTGCCAAACCTGTAACTCACAGTATCACTGAGAAGCAGGGAAAAGATTAATAGAGATAGTTGCTGATATTGCCAAAGACAATTAGTTTCTCTATTGCAAAAGTAAGGAAAGTGTAAACTCTTCTCAGAGATGACCTCATTAAAAAGGAGAAAACATTTTTAAGGTCCTCAGAAAAGAACATATCAATAGATGTCTAACGTCCTTTGGAATCACATTTGCTTCACAGTGTAATTGATCATATATATATATGAAAGCACAACAGTGAGGAGTAGAGGGTAAGGGCAAGTAGCTTTTCTAGATCCCTAAAACACTGTCCAAATTTACTATAGTACACCACTGTGCTTTCTGATAGGGCTCATGACATATCTGTTGCTGAGACTAAACTTAGTTCTTAAGCTTAGCTTTTTCATAAAATCTCTAAATCACAGCTTTTTCCATATTCAATGCAATCTGCATTTGGACTTCTGAGTCTGCGTGGCTTGTAATAATCAGTATGTGGTTTGTCATCCAAATACATTGTTCTTTATTTTGGATGTGTGAGATTTTTTCTAAATCTCAGACAGGCAGATTGGCTGACTGTGACTGCTTCCTTCCTAGCTTATGATAACCCTGACCCTTTTCTCAGCTTACACTTACTCAACTTCACTTTACATCTTGTTTCTGATGTCTTCTCCTCAGCTTTTTGGTTTATTGGATAGTTTCTCTCACTTTCGATATATAACAAGGCCACTGCAAAATGCCAGTTGCTGAGCATGAAGAAATACATCTCTTCCCCAGATTTGTCACTGGCACCTAAATGAAAAAGCCACACATTCCCTATCTTTCTCCTTTCATTCCCTGAACAGTAACTGTACATGCATGTTTGTCATTTCCCTTTTTCACAGGAAGACAGACAAAGCCCATAAGGATCTCAAACTCTCTTGTCTTCCCCAAAGAGACATTTCTGTATCCCTAGAGTTTCCTTCAGCTTTCTTTCTTGCAGGCCTGCCATAATTTTCTGTCAAGGAATCTCAGACTCTGAATGCCTGTTCTTAAAACAGCCATCTGGGGCATATCCTCAGAGGAATGGTACAACTTGTTTTACACCCCCTTCTCACAGAGAGCCTGCAATAAGATGCGTGGATTATGAAGAGGAATGCTGGAGGGGATCCCAATATTATGTTAGATCTGCCAACCTGACAGGTTCAACAGAAACCTCTGAAGTTTCCTATCCCCATGCAGTGACCCGTAGCTAATCTGCATGACAATATATTGTGTAATTGCAGGAAGCCACTGCAATATCATTCAGAAACAGGAAGCTGGGGAACTGTTTACAGCCACCAGTATGGTGATGAAACCTGTCATTACCTTGTGCACTGTTTCTTCTGAAACATGGATGCAATTGAAAAGTCTTTATCACTCAGCTTTATACGAGAGATCTGCTGAAGTAGAATAACATAGGAAGAGCAAAAAAGATACTGGGCTTGGTCGATTGCTGTCATGATTACATTATACAGGTTGAAAGACAGTTTCGGCAATTGCTTATTGTGCATGAAAAGACAGAATTGTTTGCCATCAGTTAGGCTTCAGTTAAGTTTACAATTCCTTATCTCTTGTTTAAGGTAGTACTTCAAAGGAGTACTTACTTCTTGCCCTTTGACTCAAGTAGGCACAGCAATGGGATGCCATGTGGGAGATGCAGATTTGAGAGCATTCATGTGTTCCCAGCCCTCAGGCTAACAAGAGGTAGGCAATTCTGCCAGTTATTTTCTCCGCTAATTTAGATTAACTCATTAATTCATGCACGGAACTTTCAAAGAGCAAAATTACACCTGCATGCTGATTATGACTAGCAAACAAAGAAACACATAACGGGCCCCCAGCTTTGCTGCATTTTGGACACATTTGTAGCCAAAAGGGGATTTTAGGATCCATGCTCACGTTCCAGAAGAATGAAAACAAAGAAAAGACTGTTTGAAACAGAAAACTATGAGCTCCCAGGACAAGAGCTAAAAATCAAACACATCTTGGTAGGTAAGGATGGTCAAGGAAAAGAAGTTGCCCATAGCTCAAGTATATGGGAGCTGTGCTGGTCTCAGAAATTTCCAAAATTAGGATGGTTCTTGCTATGAATTAACTTTTCAAATCTATTTTTAAAAATTCTGAACTACTCTTTGAATAGTATCTCAAGCAGGCAGCCGTCAGGTCACCAAATGCAAAAACGCAAATGAGATGATATGTTGACAAATGTAGATGGACAATGTCACCTTCAGATTTAGAAATCAGGCTGTCCACAGTAGACAACATTGTTAACTCAGAGATGACACAGTACTGATTACGTTAATATTGTCTTCTCCTAGGAGAGTTAATTGGTTTAGCTGGACCCAGAGGAGGCTATGGAACTTGAATATACAGTTTACAGAGATCAAAAAGGATACTAATAACTACTGCTAGCAATGGTTGAATCACAGATTCTTTGTTTCACTAACCAAGCTCTTCCCTATCAACCCAGCACCCCTGGAAATAGATTGGACAAATTTGATAGGAAAGCACAAAGTGCTTCAATATCTCAAACAGAGGAGAGGCATTGCTTTTCTGCGATTAGGTTTTGACCTCAGTATAATTTTAGCTACAGAGATCTAGGGTTTTTTTACCTGATGTAATGCTGAAATTAATATTATTTGTATTATAGTAGCATTCAAATACCCAGGTTGCAGGGTATTATGCTGTATTGTGGTCCACAGAGCCAGAGAGTAAAAGACAATTTTTGCATCAGCAAAGAACGTATAATAACCAAAACATTTAGAGTAGAGCATAGGAAACAAATAATCTGACCAACAGTTGGTCAGAGATGGGTACAGACACCATAGCTGGGACTCATCTGTCCAAGTTTCAAAAGCTACAAAGTGCATGCTTATGTTTGATGGACTTTTTCTAGACTTATTTTTCAATCAATAATCAGGTCCTTTCAGGGAAGAACTTATTTAATCTAAACTGACCACATAGAGGTCAGATGGACCACAAGCATTTGTTTTTCTCTTTTTTTCTGAAAGGCAATACAAACTTCACATACAAAGATCAGACATGATGTCAGTACTGCTGAAGCCCACAGCTGGCTGTGATGAATCTCACGCTGGGAGCCAGGGAGCAGTAAGAACAGGCTGCACTGAGAGGGAATGCAGCCTGGGAGCTGCAAGTCACAGCAATGCCTGCCTGATAAAGGATACAGCCTCACAGCACCTGTGCAGGGCATAGCAGGTCCAGACAGTCATCAGTATCAACTGAGAGGCTGTTAATCACTCTGCAAATCCATAATGGTGAACCAGGTGTAAGGCCAAGCAGTGGATCAGGATCAAGGTCCAAACAGGAGAGACACAAGACCAGGTACAGGCACAGCTCCAGTATAGCTCAGGCAGAGACCCAGAGTGAGAGCTAGAGCTTAGAAGCAGCTATCAAGCAAAGGAGAATTAGCCCCACTGAGGAATGCGATGGCTGGACACCTAAATCATCTCTATGCTGGCCCTGAGCCCAGGAAACCAGATTCCCCCGAGAGTGGATGTCCTCTGGATGCTGTCACTCTGTTGATCAAAGCTTGTTCCAGTACCTTCTGTATCAGGTCGTAGCATTGCTGCAAACCTGGAAATGCAAAACTATTCTTTTATTGATAATCAAACACAGGTAATGCTTTGGGAGCCTGTAGCCTTCACTCACAAGGTGTTTGGAGCAAGCAGGTCGCCTCAGATGATGCCAAAATACATGCTTTGAAGTCAGTTCACACTGCAACCTCTAGTCCGGTGTCCGCATGAGGAAAATGGGTGTATGTAGATAAACCAAACTAAAACTGAAGCTTGGACAAGTTTCCCTGCTTATGGAATGTACCAAAGTGAGCTCCTTTTAGTACCAGCACCATTCTGGCATGCTTGCTTCTGTGTAGTCTGATTATTCACACCTGCATTCAGGATCCTGGGAAAGCTTATTCAGCTCATACTATTGCTTTTTTATTGTAGTGACACTGCTTTTGATGTCCAAACTACCTTTGATAATTGTACACTTGCAATAAGTAATGACAACACCTTGAATAGATGATCTTATAGCAGGTATGTGTTTTTATGGCCAGAATACTGTTACTTTGAAGGAAAGCTGTACGCTGCTATTAGTACTATTGCAGTCTTAAGGACTCTTGTAGAGGAGGGTATTACTCATTCTAAGAAAAGATATCTGATCTGGCCCTAAATGGGTAACTGTTCAAAAAGCAAGAGAGCTCTTCTATTTAATCAAACACTTTTTTAGTGAAGAAGAGGAATTGAAGGAGCAGAAGAGAAGAAGGGGAGTGAGAATATGCCTAAGAACATGTTCTAGTGGTTTCAGTCCTTGATTTAAGTCAATGTCTTCCATGTCCTTGAAAATACCATTGGCATCCAATCACTCAATTTTAAGTACACATCTCTGAGCTGCCTGTACAATTCACTTATGGTTGTTGTTTTTTTTTTTTCTGGTTACAAAGGGGACAAAGAAAGAGAAGGAGAGAGAAACTATATTTCAAAAGATTAGTGTACATGTTTTAATCACTCACACTTTCCACTGTTCAAGATTACACTTTTATTAAATGACTGTTTCAAGTACGTGAGAGTATTTGAAATATTTCAAGGGTATTTTTTTTAGCTTCTAACAACTAGATGGTGCTGCCACCACTGGGCTATTATTTAAAAAGAACATGAACCAAAGATATTCTGAGCTCAGAAGTCATATTGATTTGCTGACAGGCACATAGTCGGGTGTACATTAAGTAATGGAATGCTTATTTTTCATTATAACCATGATTAACTAGGAAAATTAAGGAAAACTCAAGAAACATTAGACCAAATTTTCCAGTCATTCTCTTAGCTGCAGTAAGGCAAATAGAAGGATATTAGGCTTAAGCCAGTGAGAAATATTTTCCTTTTTTTGGAGACTATTGTTACTAAAGGATTGTCTCTCCTTGTAAACAAAGTAGAAAAAAAAATCCTAACTTGCATGTTTTGTCATATAACAGAACATTAAAATCAAGTAAGAATCATAGAACTATAGAATCATTTAGGTTGGAAAATGATCATTGAGTTCAACTTAGTACTGCCATATCCATCACTAAACCATGACCCTAAGTGCCACATCTATACATCTTTTAAATACCTCCAGGAATGGGGACTCAACCACTTCCCTGAGCAGTCTGTTCCAGTGCTTGACAACCTTTTCAGTGAAAAAATTTTCCTAATATCCAGTCTAAACCTGGGCCCAATACTGAGCCCTGTGTAACAACCTGTGACCAATCACCAACTGGATTTACCTCCATCCACCACCACTCTTTGGGACTGTCCATCTAGACAGTTTTTAGCCAGCATATAGTAGACCCATTCAAGCCATGAGGAGACAGTTTCTCCAGAAGAATGCTGTGGGAAACAGTGTAAAAGGCTTCCTAAAATCCAGGTAGAAAATAGGAACAGCCTTTCCCTCATCCACTCAGAAGGTCAACTTGTCATAGGAGATCATGTTAGTCAAGAAGCACCTGCCTTTCATAAACCAAGCTGACTGGGACTTATCCCCTGGTTATGCTGTATGTGTTATGTGATGGCACTCAGGATGATTTGCTCCATAACGTTCCCCAGCTCTGAGGTCAGACTGACAGAACTGGATTTCCCCAGATCCGTCTTCTGGCCCTTCTTGTAGATGGGCATCACTTTTGGCAACTTCCAGTCACCTGGGACCTCCCTAGTCATCCAGGACCACTCATAAATGACTGAAAGTGGCTCAGTGAGAACTTTCATCAGCTCCCTCAGCACCCTTGGGTGGACCCCTCTCTACCCCATGGACTGTGTGTGTCTAAGTGGTGTAGCAGGTTGCTATTTCCCCTTGCAATATAGAGGCTTCATTCTGCTCCCCATCCCTGTCTTCTAGCTCAGGAATTTGCCCACAGCATGTGGTGGGATAATAGGTTTGCTTAAACCAAAGCAGACCAGACAGTTTTGTCATTAAGATGAGACTCAACCCATTTGTAAACCACTGCTCAGGTGAATTTGTGAGTCATCTGGCATCAAAAGTTCTGCTACCTAAAACATAATGGTTCCGATATACCTCAGAAAAATGGCACATTTTAAAATACAGCACAGCAGGTCATCACTATTTTGCAAAAGTATTTCTAAATATTTTCTTCCATAAAGAAATGTCCTATCTTTACTCTTACTATTGCAACTATTCCAAAAATACTGCCAAAAAAAAAACAAAAACCCAACCCTACCTCACTTCTAAGTCAAGTAATTCAAATCAAATCTGTGGCCAGGCTTTCATTTTGGGGTCAAATTCTGTCTGCAGGTGGTTCTCATTGAGTTCAATATGATCCCAAAGAATGCAACAGAGGATTGAATTTGGCCTCTACCAGCTAGCCTCAATGTATGATGTGGTTCTGTCTTTACACTGTATTGGAAAGAGATATTGTACCTCTTTATGAGTCTGCTTATTATCAGTCTTGGGGAAACAAAAGATCGTTAAATTTAGATTTCCACAGAATGTTTTGATTTAAGTAAAATAATTCAGTGACCACCAGTTTGGAACATCCTTAGGGTGTCATAAGAAAGCAGTAAGCAGATTCAAAAAAGCTGTGCACGTACACTTAATTGATTGAAGCAGAGAACAAAGAGAATGTCAGCCTTCCAGATTTAGATGAGGATCAGGTGGTTTCAAGCTGAAAAGAAACAGGGGCCTTTGTTTTGTTTTAAGCAAAATTCTGGGAACCTCCATGGTTCCGGACATTCTGCATTGCTTTAAAATGCAGTAGGAAAAAGCCTCTACAAAAACACTTGTTACACCATTTTCATCACTCATTCATTCTGTTGGCACATGAAATTTTCCACATTTCCCATCCTTGAACAAATTTCCTCAAAAACAATGTTGTCATTTAGCATTAGGTAAATATCAACTAAAGTAATGCAGTAACATCAGGCCATAGCACCTGTTATGGGGCTTGACACTGAAATGTTTAAACGGAAAAATCCATACTCCTGTTACTCAGAAGTAATTTCTAATGATTTAAGTCCTACAGAAAAATAAATAAATATATATATAAACAAATAGCTAGATAAATAAATAAAGCCATATGGGAGAGCAGTGCATTAAAAAAGTAAGAATGATTGGCGGTGCCACCAGCAAACTGTAGCTCTAGGATGATTAGCACTAGTATCCAGAGATTCTTCGCTTACTCCTGTCCTAACACTTGGCAGCTTATGCTGCTGCCTGCTGAATCTATCCCTTCACACTTCTGCCCTATAGGCTTAAAAAATTCCAGCTTGCTCAAACCTCTCTCTTCAGGGGCTTATGTAGATGGAAAATTAATATTCCACTGTGTTTGGCCCTCTGAGCACACTCTTTGGCTAATATGGAATTTATCTGCCAAGCTTGCCTCAGAAAATGCACAGAACAAAGAGTCCAGGCACTGAGGAGAATGTGTTGCTTTCCTATAACATAGCCAGAAATGCTGTACCGTAGGATGGCCAATTGAATTATTTTCAATAAATACATTATTTTCTGGGAGGAAGCAATTTGAACTGGAAGAGGCTCTTCAATGTGAATCAGATTTGGCAAATTTGAGTTGGCACACAAAATATTTAAAAATTACAAATTGGCTTATAGAAGTCTTTCTGGGGGAAAAAAAAAGAAAAAAAGAAAAAAAAAACCACAAAAAAACAAAACAAGCAAGCCATCAACCAAAAACCCAAAACCAAAACTGATAAGGAAGGGCTGTATTTATGAAGGAGATATGGAACAATGCACAAATCAGAGGAGGCACATGTCTCACTGGTTAGGATAATATTATTCAACACAGGAAGCCAATGTTCAAATCTTTGCTACTCCAGAGCACATAACCAGTCTAGCAAATGCATGAGCTTCTATATAGAAAGCTGTTGTGTTTTGCATGACAAATGGGAGACACCAGGACTGGAGTCAAAAAATGACCTTCCTCAACTATTCCCACTGTAAATCTTTAGTCTTTTTCTTCACCCAATCCAAATTTATTGCAAGTGCACCAATTTCAGTAGGACAGAAAAATAAGGCCTCTCTCAAGGACCCTATTATTTAGCTACTAGAATTCAAATCCCTAGTGGAAAGTCCTAACCCAGAGCCCAGACCTGATAAGCTAGATGCGAAGTGATTTGAATGCGTGTTCCCCTCCTTCACCACCATCTAATACACTTATCAATATAATTTGGCTCTAAAGGGGAGTAAACAATTCTCCCTCTGATCCCTAGGATTTTTTTCCACTTTGACTGATTGGCAGCCCAGCTTTCACAGGAGCAACGGAGGTTTCCTCCATTCAGGCGCTGCTCATGCAGTTTCACCCATGTGTCTTGGTTGCACTGAGCTCTGGTTTGTTGCACAAAAGGTGAGCACCTCCAAGGGCTTTTGCAAGGAAGAGGATGTGGCCACTCCACACTGTGGCTCTCAAAAACAGAGTGTCATAGGACCACCTCCCAAAAAGGTTGTGCTTTAACTGCTTTGCTGTTTTTCTCTCTTCTTTTCCTCTAATGAATGGACTCAAAATAATTGTCTCATTACCTTACCAAGTTAGAAACTGAGAATAGTGAAATTCATCCTAATGAAAATTATCAGCCTCGAAAGGTGCCTGTGGCTTGGACTACACCATTAAACCTCATAAGGAACTAAATAATTCAATCTCTAAAGAAGAAAGTTTATAATAAAGTAGGCTATATATAGCAGAGTTCTATATTTGAATGAGAAACACTGTCTCTGTTCTGCCACAGGGATTATCTTTGGTTGATACTATCTGGTTTATGTAAAATAAATCTGAGATCACAGTGTGCATATTTTAGGCTATCAAATTCCCACTTTTGTTAATATTAATGCTATTATCAGATTCCTCATGCATTTGACATAGGTGCATTTAAATAAAGGAAATTGCATCTAAGTGTTCCTGTGTGTGGAAAAAGCAGGGAAAGAATTATTTCTTCCCCTCATATATTTATTATATCACAATTCCTCTTTCTGTCTTCTGTCTGCTTTAACTGCCAAACTGTCTGATAGTTCATGTATTTTCCATTCTTCATGTACAAAAAAATAAATCTCAGCTATTCAGAGTTACACTGTCCACTCCTCAGTCTTGATACAACTAGCTGAAATGCTACATAGAGTATTTTTAGCCCACGGTCAGTTGAGTGCTTCCAGTTTTTGAGATGTTGCAGGCTTTCTAAATCCACATTTAGTTACCAAGACCAGCATTTTACATAGCCAAATTGAAATCTTTAGGAATTTCGGTATATTTCAGGGTAAGTTCAGATGAAATCAGGTATAAAATCTGCAACTGTAACCTTTTATAAAGGAGATCATCTGATCTAAGATTGCAGCATGCAAGCAGAAAACACAGGCTGAAATGCACATTCAGCCCACTTGCTCCCTACAGCCATGGGAGCTTCACTGCAATAATACCTTAACTCCCACAACACGTGGCAGAACTCTAAGACTCTTCATTACACAAGGGAAAATTACACACAAACTCTCTTAAGTACTAAGTGCTTGATACCTGAGAAGGTTTGAGGATTTTGAGCAAAGAGGAATGGTTTTGTAGAGATTTTAGAAGCAGCTTCATGAGCAGCTCCCATTGAAATCAGAAGTATCTGAATGCACATCAGCTCTACTCAGAAATCTCCCAAGATCTAACTATTCACATTTTTTCCTCCTCAGTGGTAATTCACTAAGGAGGCTGATCTCATCAGTGTCACCTGTGGATGGGACGTACTGTGACATGCTGACTCTTCTGCCCTGCTTCTGAAGCTGCCTGGGAAGCATTGTCGCACAGGCCTCCTGAGGCTGGTTGCAGCAGCCCTGCTTTCAAGGACTGGCAGAGATGTTACTGAAGAATTGGTCCTGTGCTAACCACCCAGCATATGTCAGCTGCTGAAACCTTTGAATCTCATTTTCAGTGACAGTATTGCAGAGTACTATACATATTTTTAACTTGTATAATACTGAGCTTTATAGAAAGACTATGTGCACTGCCATCAGGTACTCAAAATTAATCCACACCTTAGTTCACAAGGATTATTTTCAGTCCATGAGTGCATGTTAGGGGGGAAAACACTGAATAAAAGCTATAGGAGATTAATTTCCACTTATTACTAGGGATAATCAGGATTCTTACAAGCCTTACACTAAAATTTTGTGTGCTAAGTTTGGTTCTGATAGTCTTCCAGTGACCTGTTCTTGAATGGTAATGAAATTTCAACAAGAAATCAAAACCATTATTAAAAGTACTAAAAATACACTGCATTTTCTCTACACTACAACATAACCTGATGTACTTTTTTAGCATTTCAGTATCAGGGATTCTAAAAACTTGTTTATAAAAAGCAATTTTGGTGCTTCTATTTTAAGTGAAAAAGTGATAAATATTTATGTATTATCAGACATTTCCGCTTACAGATTGAAGAGGAAATTTATAGTTTATTTGATGGTCTTACTGAGAATAAGTGCACTGACAAAATATTGTCTCTTTATCAGCAACAGAAAAATGTTGCTGATCTGTCCATTAAAAGAAAGACTTGGAGCCTTGTCTAGGAAGTCAAGCAGACTAACAAAGTATGTAAGTCCCAGAAATAACTCATCTATGATCTGAATCCTCTCTTTTCCTTTTCTTTCCTTCTTTGGCTATCTACTACCTAAGAAAATCCCAAGATCCTCAGCTGGCCATTACCAACTTGATACCAGGAGAGTTCTCACTGCCCTCAGTAGGACATATAAAACCTATTCAGATTTTTAATCATGCTATATACATACAGATATACATATAAATTGTTCAGTGGGAGGAACTAGCTTTGTGACCACATGTGCTCTCACTCCACGTGTGTCCTGGGTTCAGCAGTAGCAGTCATTTTTCTCCTTCTTAGTATCTGCTGCAATGCTGTGCTTTTGATTTTTGGTCTGGGAACAGCGCTGATTAACACCGATGTTTGTAGCTACTGCTTAGAATGTTTAGACTGACCAAGGACTTTCTGAGCCTCATGCTCTGCCAGGG